>JANHZT010007383.1:44838-76759 GCA_032468215.1 Stegonotus admiraltiensis | reverse complement strand
AGATTTGAACTTGCAGTAATTGCAAGCAGCAGATGTTAATAACAGTGTTTTAGTCCACTGTACTACCAAGGCTCCTTTTTTTTGTTTAGTTTGTTGTTTAAACTGGTGTATACTTCTTGTAAGTCACAACCATATTTTAAAGAGTGGTACTATGGGTCATAGTTACATTATAGAAAGGGGTAGCAGAAATTGGGAAGAAGTCATTCTGTACTACAAGTATTACTTTTAGGCATTTTTCCTGTTGGGAAATGAGATACTTATTTTCCAGTAAAACTTCTCATTTCCTAGGAAATATGTATACTAATGAAATTGACTGTACCTGTTGTAAAATATTGCTTTATTTGTAACATTGTGATGCAGATAGTGCAGCATGACATACGTTGCTGTTAATCAAGGAAGGCTGGGCCTAGAGCAAAACTACCACTGGATTGACACAGCATTTGAAACTTACATTTTTTGAGCTGATTACAGAAAATGTATGAACCTATGCATTATGAAGTCTAAATCATAGTTTATGGCATACAGGGCACATTTAGAATTTAAGAACATAACTTGGGGACTTTCCAAGATGTTTTCCATGATAGGTGTGATTAATTGCAAAATATTTATCAGAAGTCAAGCTGGTAAATTTGCTCTCTACTACTCTTCCAAAACCCAAGATACGCACATGCACTTGTGTATGTGCTGTGGGTGAGCATGTGTGTGTAAGTTTGTGTATGTATAAGTATGGCTGGATTATTGCATTTTGTAGCAGCTATTCTTCTGCAAGGATAGGACTTCTAGATTGCTAATATTGTAAACAATCAAGGTAACGTTGATTTCTTGAAATTTCTGCTATTGGTACAGGTAGTTGCAATATCTGAAGAGTAGTGAATCAAATGAGTACATGAAGCCTGACAGTCACCTACCAATTTCTAAGAATGCTTTAAAAGGCTGGAATTTGCTCAGAAGCATAATAGCAATTTATTTATTTCAGTTAATGAATCTAACAAAATTCTAGAACTATTACTGGAGATGGAACAGAAATGGATTACTAATATCCATTGTTCCAAACCATCTGAACATTTAGTTTGTTGGAGATGTATTTAACTACCATAAGAATATTTTTCTCTATATGGCCTTTTCCCCTTGAAAACAAAACCAAAGTTCACATTGGATCAGTTTCTTCTATTGTGATTTGTCTTAGTTGCTGTAGGATTTACATATGAGAATACTCCTTAAAACTTTGGGATATTTTTGTTTTTAATTTCATAGAGACGGAAGGTTTCAAAATTGACACTATGGGCACCTACCACGGAATGACTTTGAAGTCTGTAACGGTAAGTAAACTATATTGGCTGAGTTTATTTGTTGCAATGCTATGTGAAGAAATGTTAAAAATGTTTCTTACAGATGTTCAGTATTGCTTTCTACAGTGAGAAATGTCTGTGTTGCATGGCAACAAACATAAATTATCCTGAGACAGGCTTGTATATAGCTAAGGGTATATATTCCTTCTTTGACATTCTTGAATTCTGCAGTTCATTGGGGAACCATTTTTTTCCTGGAATGGTAGAATTTTTAATAGTATGATATTTATAATATATTTTGGCATGGGGACAAATTATCAGGTTAAATAACAGCAGTTGCACATAAATGAACATTCTTTCTGAAAGAAAATTTGTGTTCATGTTGTCGATTTCCTGAACAGTTGAAATCAGAACATTCTGAAAATGATGTTTTAGTCTGAGTTTTTGTTTTAAGATCTCTGCTTTTATGGAAGTGGGCTTAGTGTTCACAAACAAATGCTATTTTGATCTCCATGCAAGTAGGAGAGATGATACAGAACTAATATAAAATTCTCATTAAAGAGTTTTGCCATCTGTATACCTACATAACTGATGAATAGACGCCACTACCCTAAAAATCTGTGCATTTATTTTTGGATTACTTTCACTAATTTGAACAAAAAGTAATGCCTGTAATATGACTGTCTCAGAACCAATTAGTCTTAACTCACTTAACTTTCTTGTCTTGTAAAATACACTTTTATGTCATTCCCAGTCTTCCTGTAGTTCATATTGTAGACTTTTTAAAAAAGCAACTAAAATTAAAGAAATAACCAAGGTTTTGACTAACTTACATACTATGTGGAATACCAATCAAAATATTCTTAGATATCCCGAATAAAATGTTTTGTTGGAAACATTAATTATTTTCATACTAGAGGTGACCATAGGCTTAGATACATGAGTGGGGAAGATTGCTTAGATTCTGTTAATGAACGACAACAACGAATGTAGGATTTTATATTATCATTCTGTTTTCTCAAACTTGACCCATTCACATCTACAGATTACAACTGTTATGCAGGCTGAAGGAAATATGAATTGTAATTTATGTAACATTAAGTTTGCAGTGGTTATTATAACTCATATTCATAATTCTCTAAAGATTTAGGAACTCTCTCTGTGAAGTAGCTAATGAATGTCACTTCATAATTGCAAATCACTCATCTTACTGAATTTATGGTTTCCTTTTGAGTGCTTATTATAAGTAATAAGTATAGAAAATGATTGTTTAGTTTCAATTTTGCAAATAAGTCTTGAAAATCTTATTCTGTAGAATGTAAGGATTTGAAGGGCCCTTGGAAATAGCCTGCTCAGGGCCAAAATTCACTACTACATTATCTCTGACAGATCATATCCTGTATCTGTTTAAATATCTCCAGATTTGAAGAGTCTGTTACCTGAGGAGATCTGTTCCATAGTTGAATAGTTCTTACAGTTAGATTTTTTTTCCTGATACCAACCAAAATCTTCATCCTTGTTAGTTAAACCTATTGTTCCTTGTCATGGATTCCAGAACAACTTAGAACAAATTTGTCTCCTTTTCTACATGGCAGCCCTTCAGGTATTTGAAGAAAACTATTGCCCTCCAGACTAAACATAGCACCTGTAATGTTCTCTCATATTTTGTTTTGTGGTCCCTTGTTGTATTGATTATGTTTCTAGATACACATTTTTAATATCTTTTGAAAAATATAGTACCCAGAAATGAACAAGTATTCCAGGTGTGAATACTGACACCTCTTCATCTTGACATTATACCTCTGTTGATGCAGTTTAGGATTGCATTTGTTTTTTTCACAGTTTCATCACATTGCTGGCTTTTGTTCAGTTTGTGATTCATCAGAAAATCCAGATCTTTTTCATACATTTCCTGTCTCTTTTATCCTACACAAATATAGGACTGCATTTATCCCTGTTGAAATTAATCTTCCTAGTTTTTGCTCAGTGTCCTGCTTTTCAAAATCCTTCTACACTTTCAGGCTCTCTACGCATGGGGTTTGCTATCCTTATATTTTTACAGATCATTCACATATTTGATAATCATTTTCTAATCAGTGTCATTTATAAATAATTTGAACATGATTTGTTATTTATCGCTTTCTTCCAATCACTTCCACTTCCAACCGAGCCATTGATGTACATTCATTGAATTTAGTTGTTCCACTGATTCTGTGTTCATCAAATGGTAACATAATCCAGACCAGATTTTCCATCTTGTCTACTAGGATCTACAGAAGACTTTGTCAGATACTTTGATAAAGTTCAGACATTCCGGCAGTAAACTAAATTGATTGTTATGTCAAAAAGAAGATTAAGCTTGCCTTGACTTGTTGCATTCTGTCAAGTGGCATTCTGCCAAGCACTGTATTCTTTTTAAAATGTTACATACCACATCTATTAGTATTGGTCTGTTGGTAATCTAATATAGCATTTTGCCCAGTACTGACATCAAGTTGATTAGTTACTGTTTTTCTCCTTTTTGAAAATAAAGACGTTTGCTTCTCTAATTTTATGGAAGTTTGTCTTTGATGATATCTCAAAGTTCAGAGAAAGGGGCTCCAGAATGATGTCCACAACATCCTTCAAGACTTTCAGGTGTAACTGATTTGACTCTGGCAACTTTTGAGATATTTTGGGGGGTTATAATATCTCTTTGTTTATCTTGGGTTTCCACTATTGCCTTTTTCCTGATTTTTGCTTGGTCCAGTGGAATATAGTTCCCCTTTGTGCTGAAGCAAAGTAGGAACTGGGGCACTGTGACTTCCCCACATAATCCCTGGCCATCTTGGGAACTGCTTGAAGCACCAAGCCCATCTTTTTTTCCCCCTTACTGTTGACATAGTCAAGAAAGCTTTTTTTTGTTGATTTTAACTTCTTTTGTGAACACGGGTTTCTTTATTGTTTCTAATTTACTTTCTGTGATTATTAGGTATTTCGTGGCCTGCTGACATGGCAACATTTTTCGTTTCTTAACATTACTTATTACTACTGTACCTTTTAGTTCAGCCAAAAACTTTCTGCTCATCCATATAAATTTCCTAAGCACCCTCAACACTTTTTCCTATCACTGGAGTGGTGTGTGACTATATTTCTCATATCTTGTTTTTAAGATGTTCCCATCCTGCCTTCAACTTGATCAAAGGATATTTGTCAATGGGTTCTCACTTAATACTTTTCTAAGCTTGTTGGAATTGCTTTCTTGAAGTCTAGTGTGTGTATTTATTATTTTTAGAAGGATGGTCACACAATGAGCCATATATTTAAACTAATTTTGTATCCACCTATTAATTCTTTCCCAAGGACTTGAGATAGAGAGGTGTTTGATGGTATTAAAGGTATTGCTTCAGAATATAAGTTGCTCCAAGTAAAGTATTATTATTATTATTATTATTATTATTATTATTATTATTATTATTGTATATATTATAGTATAACATTAGCATACAGTATGTTAAAAAAATGAGTCTAGGGAATTTTGGGTAACCAGATGCACAAATCAACATCCTGATACTGTCTACAAAGGTTAACTGAAAGAAGCATTTCTCTAGCTTGTCTGGAAATGCACTGAAAATTAGAAACAGTCTGACCTTTTTACATTGGTACAAGTATGCATTGTTGTAGTTTTCCAGAAAGTTTAATCTTAGAAAATTTTAGCTGCTCTTTATCAGTCAATATTTTATCATGTTTTAAGTATTGTACACTATATTTTCAAACAACCAAAAATGGCAGAGTTGAAATAAGAAAATTAAATAAAGTGCAGTTTTGTAATTTAAATATTTAGAGTTTAAACACACACACACACACAATTGAGATAAACATTCTAAAAAGAGCAGTAAAAATACAATTATATAGTAAAACCGCTTTTCATAGTTGTCAAAATATAGTTATAGTTATCTCTATATGATGCTGTCATTTCTAAAGAGTGGGTCACTTATATCTTAAAGATTAGCTTTGCATGCTTGTATGGGAACAGTAAATTCATAGATTTACAATCCTAAATTTAGATAGAAACAGAGCTAATTGAACTATCATATCCAGTGAGTGAATGGCTATTTATTAAGCCAAAAGTGAAATATTAAGTGGTGTCAAATTAATAAATGATTTGGATGAAACATTAAGATTATGATGATGAAAGTTGCAGAAGACTCAAAGATGGGTAGGATAACAATTGCAACTTAGGGGAAGTAGCAAAATCCAGGAGGGTCCTGAAAAGTTGAAACGTTCAGCCAAAACCAGCAAGAAGAATTTCAACAGAAGCAAATACAAAATACTGTATAAGTATGTTTGGATAGGGGAAAAAAATCAAAAGTGTAAGTATAGGATGGGGAATATGTACATATTGTACAGTAATACACATGAAAATCATCAGGATCTTTCAATAAACATGAACCAAAATATGATCTGGGAAAAGCAAATGCAATCCTAAAATGTATCAACAGAAATAGAGTGTCAAAATCTAAGAATGGCATTTTCCACTTCTCTATATTGATCACAGCACATCTAAAATACTGGTTCCAGTTTACATTTCATGCTCTACAAAAGTGATTGACAAACTGGAATGTGCTCATATGAATGCAACCAAGGTAATGATGAGACTGGGAGGAAAAAAAAATAAGAACAGTTGGAGACACTGGGTATAACCTGGAGAAATCTGTTTGGAAGTCATGATAGCTCACTTATAAATATCTGAAAGGCTATATAGAAAATGGGAAAGGATTTGTCCAAGTAGTCCATATGAGAAGTCAAGAATTTATTATGTTTATTACGTTTGTTTGTTTGCTGCCTGACTCCAACTTAAAGGGTTTAAATTACAAGCAAGTAAATTTCATTTGGACATCAGGAAAATAAACCTTATGGTAAGAGCTCTTCAGCAATGGAACAGACAGCTTGAGGAGATGGCAGATGCATTTTTGCTCGAAATATTTAAACAGAAGCTATTACAAATGATGCAGTAGTAGATTTCTGCCATGGGCAGGTGGTTGATGATCTTTATATTCTCTTCCACTATTTATATTCTATATTTCTACAAAGGAGCATTAAAAAGTGTTCTTTTTTATGTATTCCATTTATGTTGAAGCAAACTGAAATATCATAAACACATAACTTGCAATGATTATTAGTTTTCACTATAAATATAAAAGGAAAATTTTGATGGTTCTTACTCTTGATGAACAAGTAAATTGGGGGGAATCTATTTAAAGCTTTTCATTCATTTTGGCTCCTCAGTTTAATGGGAGTCATTCACAACTATTGTTAAATGTTGGCTTGACACAATATCACTGTGCTTATATTTTTTAGTTAAATTATGTATGGTAAATACCTGATTTCAACTAGAATATTATTTCTGTTAGTAGTAGTATGCTTTTAAGCAAACACAAATAGTGACCACTCTGTCTGGCCTTGGTAGAATAACAGTGAGTTTTTGTAGGTTTCAGTTCAAATGGATTATTTCAGGACATTAAAGCTGTTATTCTTCAGCAGGGTTTAAATATTTGTGTTGGCATATCTGTATCCTTTAATGATGGTGATTCTGATATTCAGAGTACTGAGAGAAATAACCAAAGAAGAAAATGTGTCATTTGTTTCTATATTAAGAGTTTATGAGCACAAGAATCCATCCTATATATAAGTACCCTGAGATAAATGTGTTTTTTGTTTTGCTTTGTTTTCCGGATTCTGACATGCCTCCATGAGAAAATGCTTCTCTAATTTTAATTCTTTTAGATAATTCTCTAAATGCTTCTCCGTGAGTTGAATCTAGTAGCAAAACCCTTGGCAGTTAAATAGTGTTGAAATCAAAAAGAGAAGTCAGTAGAAGGATAGGAACCATTTGGTGCATAAAAACAGGGAAAAAAAGCTTTAAAAATGCCAGTTGAAAGGAAAAAAATAAAGAATAAGTGGCAAGGAAAGAAGAAAAAAGCCAGGAATTCCTAAAGAGAAGATTGGCAGGTAAACAAAATCTGAGGCTGGTATAGAAGAGTCTATTTTTTAGGAAAAGTACAGCAGTAATATTTCAGCTTCTTTGAAAACTATTAAGCTAGTTTAGTTATTTTGTTTGTTTAGATTGTGAAAATGGAAGGTATAAAAACTTGGGAAGAAGTGAAGGAGAGCAAGAACTTTGATTGTTTTTAGTCATAAGCCATGGAAAGAGTCAAGTGTCCTTGTAATGTGACTGATTTGTGGACTGAGAGGAAGCTCTGCTGGTGATATATCAGCAAGAGGACCTATGGGGAAATATAAAAGTACTGCTGCTAAAGACATTAAAGAGTGAAGAGTGACAAAAAGATAGACAAGATGGGGCAGACAACATTCTTTGGCCCTGAGAAGATAGATAGCTGCTAGATTAAAGAATTAGATCTCATTCTTATCAAAGTTTCTAAATTGGCCAGTCCAGAGGAGAGGAGCATTCTGTGCAGGAGGTGGATGATCAAGAGTGTGCCATTTTTTCTGCATTTGGGAGCTGGCTGCTACACAGGCAATGGCTAGAGACTACTGCTGCTGTTGAAAATTGACCATCTGAAAAAACATTTTGGAAGACAGTCCACAAGATCAGAAGTAGAGTCCACCTGACTGAATGAGGACTTTTTCAATGTTACTTTTAAGAAAGAATATTACTTTAGATTACCCCCAGATTGCAGTCCTAATTAGGGATACACTTTGCTGTACTTCTTTGTCCTGGTGCCTACCATCTGGAATACCTGTGATTTCTCAAGCTCCCCTTTCCAATCGCCAATTAGCACTGTAATTTGGGTTAATCTAAGGTAATCTTGCTAATACTGTTTAAGGGAGCCCTTAAAACTTGGCTTTGTCCCCAGACTCTTGATTAGAATGGAGGGTAGATCCTCTGTGAGGCATTTTGGTTGTTAATTTGTTCATTTAATTGATTTTGTTTCCAGATGTTCTTTACGTTTATATAGTCTGCATTGTTACTATTGTTATTGATGTATTCTCTAAACCACCCAATGTCTTATAAATTAGTGAAGCCTATAAATTTAATAAATTAATAGTTTTTAAATTTAGCAGGATTACATGTTATCAGTATTCATGAATTGTGTTCATAAGGCTTAAGTCCCACAGTAACCCAGGGAAATAGTTTTAATATGCAGCGATTCTGAGTTACACAATCTCAGTTCTACTTTGTCCCTACCATCGTTTAATTGGCTTTGTTGTGAAACTATTAGATATTAAATACTTACAAGAGGCTTCTTAGAACTGTTGCCGTGGGATAGCATCATGAGAACATGATGACAATATGGTAATTTGTCCAGAACCTTCTATTTAACTATGAAAAGGGTGCTGTCGTTCAGTAGTTAGTTTATATCTCTTTGAGTTGTTCTTCACTAAGGGCCACAATTAACATTTCCCCTTTAAATGAAAATGTACTTCAACATTTAGTATATTCTTGTTTCCTTTGTAGTTTAATATTCATTGACTGATTTCTATGTAAATTTACTTTAGCATTATCAACCTACTATTATGCTTTCATGTCAGTTTCCTCCTCTAGTATTATATCTACTCAGAGTGTTGTTAAATATGGCTGCAATCAAGGTAATTGCAAAGCTGTTTGATATTTTGACATGGAAATAGAAGCTGACCTCTCACTCTGCTGTGTTTCCCTTCACTGGAATTAGCAACTGCACAGGTTTGTGTTTGTTTTAAGGATGCAATGCATATTCAAAAAATATGACATTTTATTTTACTTGTTTAAGCATTCATAAAGCATTTCAGTAGTTAAACTTTTAGGGACCAGAGATGTGCTTTGTACCTGTACCTAATAATACCTCTTCAATGGGAATACTACTATTTGGTTGTTTGCCAAATTAATGTAGTCAGCCCATGGGATACATCAAATAAGAGTTAAGTCAGTCTGGATTGTGATCCAAATGTGGAAGAGTTCCCTCCCCTTCTCCTATACCATCTCTCTGAGGACATCCTACCTGCTGCCCTTCCATCTGTCTGTCTTTGGCCACAAAAAACATGAAAATTTAGAAAGCTAGCAATGAAATGTAGAAGAGCATTGAAGGATGCTATAATCCCTGAGGTCTTTATCCTTTTTAATCTGTTCTAGTTCTACTTTCTAAGCCATTATGAGTTTTCTCACAGCTCGCTGTCTCCACAGTCACTTGCATTGTCTCTATGGACCAATTGCTGGGTGAAGGATTAATAGGATTGTCATAGGCTGCTGTGGCTTGTCCTTTGTGCTGGTGGCAGCAACAACTTCATAGGTGCTGTTCTTTGCTTCTTCTAGGCTCTTTGGCGCTCATATTTCTAGCAATGACTCTTTGGTACTTCGTTTACTTGTAGGAAATTCTAACTGGTGGGTGGTATTGGGGCTGTACTGGCTGTACTTCTTTTTCTCAGGATGGTCTGTCTTACTATTCTCCATCCCTTCTAGCTGTGGGAAAACTGCTTCTATTTCATGTCATCATCGCAATTGTTACAGCTTTGTCACTTCTGTTAGCCCCACAGCTAATACTTTGGTCTGCTTCTCCACTACTCAGTTCTGGTGTCTTCAACTCACTTCTGAATTTTTTTATTTTATTTTCTTTTCTCTTCTCTTCTCTTCTCTTCTCTTCTCTTCTCTTCTCTTCTCTTCTCTTCTCTTTCCGTTCCTTTTCTTCTCTTCTCAGTTTTTCATTTTTCCCCGTCTTCCTTACCAACCACTACTTTTCTTTCTTTCTCTACCCTTCTTCCCCTTCAGGCAGAGCCTGTTTAGATTGAAAAAGGGAGGGCAAGCTCTTAGACAACAATGGGAGGAGAAGAAGCTTGGGCATTTTCTTCACAGTGTGTTCTTCCTCTCACAGACAGATATTGACTTAAAGTTAAAAAAGCATCACCACAAGAGAATGTAGAAACTTCCTAAAAAAATTAAACAGGTTATTTTTTATTGGGGCAGTATTTCTTCCAAATCTGAAACAGGTCAAAGTTACCTTTCCTGTTTTTCTTGAGGAATTTGAAGTACAAATTTGAATCTTTGGATCTTTTATATGTAAATAGATACATATCTTTTCAGGATTTTATGTTACTGAAAGAAAGTTTTCACAATCTCTTATTAAGGGATAAGTACATTAAATCCCCCCCCCGGAAAGCACATCATAAACCTTTGGGATTATAGACCATGTCATTAACTACATAAAATATTGTCCTAAGATACAAATTAATTTGCTCCCATGATTGGGTAAATGGGAAAAACAAGGAAATGAACAATTAGAAATGAAATAAAGACAATATTTGCTAGATAAGATCAATTATTTTTGCTTTAGTGCTCATATCTATACACGATATATTTATGTGCTTTTAAAGTTTTGGTCAATGCATTGACCAAGTCATTCTTTTCTTTAGCTACATGTTTAAAAACTAGTAAACATGACTTATTTATGGTTGATGATGATTGAGTGTAGCTCAGTGGAACATAGCAGAGAAAAATATCAGATTTGATCAAAATGCTCTTGGTTAAAATTACATGGTATGTTGGACTCACAACTTGGTAAACTCTAAACATGCCATAAGCCATACTTCATGGTGAAGAACTCTTTAGACAGGCACATTTGTTAGTATCTTGTTCTGTTGTTTTGTCTTTATGATAGTTTATTTCTGACTATTAGTCAGATCCTGGTGTTCTGCCCTGCTCTAATTTTGGTGAATGTTCTAGATGGAGAAATGTCTGATTTATATGCAAAGGATTAGAATGTTTCCTAAATCTGCAAAGAATGTAGTAATAATGTTGTAACATCACTAGAGGGGGCAGAAGCAACATTTTCATTCCTGTGCATAAGTGTCCACAGTTAGCCATGATGATACCAAACAGTGAAACACTTGCACAACACAAGCTCTGCTATTTCACACTTGCATTGTGATATTGCATACAAATATATAAGGGGCAAGGTTTGCATCACAACATATATTATATCCCTTGCTCCCCTCCACCTTTCTTATTTTTAAATAAAATAGATGTGTTATGCTTATTGAAACTATTTATTGTTGCTTTAATGGAAAAACATGCCACTGAAAAGGATGTTTGCCTATCGAATCTGCTTTTATAGTATTCATAGGGGTTTTTTTACGTTTTATTGGAGGAGACAAATTATTCTTTATATTTGGGGTAGAAATTGTCAGCTTTAATAGACTCCTTTAAATTCCAATTTTGAGACAGAATGTAATGAATTCTTCAGTGACGAATATCTGGCAGATTCCATCCAGCATAATGGATGGGATTTTATACAAAAGGAGTAGAAAATGGCATGGAAAACTGTTATCCTTTATCAATGTATTATTGCGTATTATTGCTGAATATTGGGATAAAGGATATGGATCAATGTCAGTTTATTGGTTATAGTGATGTTCTAAAGAAAATTAATCCTTAAACTAATCTGGAGAAGCTGTGAGCTATTTCTCACAGCTTCTCCAGATTGGGTAAAATGGTAGTTGATACAAGAGCTGTTGGAAATCAGATGGCTTATAAATTGTATGTATGCATATATGAATAAACACAACTGTTCCTTATCAGGTCACAAAGAATCAACTAAATGGTTGACTATAAAGAACAAGGTGTCCATTTCATACAAGATACTGAGCTGGGCTTAGCCCCTATGTTGGGGCCAAAGTTCTAGGGAGAATTATGAATTGGAGATACCTCCATTCTGCCTCGAATGAGTTAAAAAAACAACTTTTGCCCTGTTTTCTTAAGGACTTGTGAAAATAATTACTGTTCCATTGCAGAGTAAGAATACCATACAATTTAAAAAATAACATGGCATGTGCTCCGTTAAAAACCATTTAAAAATAGAAAACGTTATCATCACCAAGTGACATCCAGTTTACTTTTTTGCATAATTTTTTCACCTGTTAACATTTATGTCATATATGGCTCTCAGCCATCACAAAGTATCCCTCATGTGAAAACTGGTATTTGTGATGCTAGCTACTTGGTAAAAGCTCAGTATTAATGGATTGAAAGAATCTTCTTGAGCAGAAATCAGACTCTGGTGGCCTTAAAGGTTAAGTTATTTTATCGCTAACTACAGTAAGAGATACTATGTAGAAATGACATTTCATAATTCCGTATTCAAATTAATTTAAGAACATTATTGCTTCTGTTTATCTTTTTTTTCCTGGGAACATAATTGCCCTAATGAAATAAAGTATGGCTTTTATAAATGAAATAAAAACAGCTTTCTTTTTTCAGCCACTTACAATCTAATATACCATATTTTTCGGAGTATAAGACGCACTCCCCCCCAAAAGAGGCTGAAAATTTGGGTGTGTCTTATATTCTGAATGTAAACCCGCCTACCCTTCAGCCTTTGTGCATCCTCTTCCTTGGCTTAGCCATTTGGACACTACACATCGTATTTTCAGCCTCAAAATGCTCTGTTTGAGAGCCCTTCAAGGGTGCGGGTATCCCCAAAGCACATCGCTGCCTATCGCCGCCCAAAAACGTGACATGTTTGGAGGCTGAAACACAAACAGCTCTTGCCTTCTCTTACCCCTTCCACTCTTCGCCTGCTTTAGTCACTGGAGCTCCGTCCGATGATCAGCTATGCTTTTGAAGTTGTTTTTTAGCCTCAATGAGGCACTTGCAAGTTTAGCGATATTCTGCGCTTCACCTGCTGTTCTCATTGCTGCTCCCTCCGATGATCAGCTCTGCTTTAGAAGCTGTATTTCAGCCCCAACCAGGCACATGCGAGCAAAGTCAGTGAACTGAAACTGACCAGGCTAAGGATGCTAGCCAGAAGAATACCTGGTAGGCAGAATTTTTTTTTCCTATTTTCGTCCCCAAAAACTAAGGTGTGTCTTATACTCAGAATAATACAGTATATATTTTTTTCAAGAATATTGCCGAATATTACTATAACTAATAACAGTAAAATAAAAGATTATAAAATTATATTTAGTAGCAAGGTAGTTATGAAGATTAGTTCACAATGAATAAAATACAGTTCCGTGTAAAGTACTGGAATGGAAATGATGAAAAAAAAAATCTCTTTTCAAATTTCTCCCTGTTATAAAATGGAAAAATTCCTTGTGTAAAAACCTTAATGTGCAGTAACAAAAAATGGAGAATTGGTGATAAAGAAGAAAAGGTAGGATAAATTTGGGTACATCCTATAGTAGGATTCCAAGTTGTGAATATGTGTTTTAATGGAAGATGTTAAGATGGTTTCCATGATTTATTTACTATGGTCTTAATCTAGGTTGTCTACTGCTATATGTGACCTACATTGCACAATACAACAATCTAACCTAAATATTTTTTAACATGTAGATTGTTATACCATTACTGTATCATTATTAATACAGACAAAAAGCAGCCTTGGCTTATGGTTACTATATAAACTATGTGGCTGCCTGGTTGGATATGACACTTACTCAGAAGAAGTGGTTTGCAGAGTGTGTTGATAGTGAGTGAAGCACCCTTCCTCAATGCATCAGAGCACCATCATTCTTTCAAGGTTTACATTGCTCATTTCAAGACTGTATCTAATTTTCTGCCTATGCGTGTACATACAGCTCTTCTATTGAGACAGTCGGGAAAGTATAGTACCTCCTTCGGTACAGCAACCCCAGAATATTGTGGACAGTCTTCAAAGAGGCTAACGCTATTTTCAAAATGCACAGTAGCGTTGAAGCTTTGAGGAATATTGCTTTCCTTATGTTTAACACAGTTGGTCAAGAGCCCCTTTCAAAATCTTTGGTCAACCCTATGTGTATTATCAGGACACCTGTGTTCTTGAAGCATTAGGACAGTCTTTCTATATATAGCTAGGGTAATTCAGCTATCCTGCTTTGCAAAATGATAGGTGTCAATGGATCACCAAGAGTTGGACTTGACATTTTTCCAGTAACTGGGTTAATAAATGGTTTTAGGAAATGAATTCTTATTTATAGCACACAAATAAATGTAGGTGATTACTGCGCCTTATTATTTTAATTATATTTTTCTACTTCCAAAAGCTCAGCTTTGAGAGCCAGGATTGCAGTTCAGTTTCCTAATCAACTGAATTTAGCATGAGGCTGTCCTAAAAAAAACCAAAGTTGGTTTCTCTACCCCCCTCCCCCCTTTTTAAAAAAATGCAGGAGATTGGTTAGGATTTGTAATGGAATGCTTTTAGGAAACTAATCATACCCATCCTTATCATCAAATCTGGTAACAAACAGTTACAAAGTTCTGAAATCATTCATTTGAAATGCAGCCTAAACCTTGTTCAGTTGTGTGATTTGGGGATGCAGGGAAGCCACTTATGGACTATGGCTTGCTCATTCCTGCTTTTAACAGTTCAGACTTACAATATTTTGTTTGCCATGGCAAAAATATTAACTAATTTTATTTCATAAATTATAATTCCATAAAACAAATATATATTAGGTTTAAAAATGCACACTTACTATATAGTCATTACAATCATAGTTGGAAAAATTAGTGTCTATTAGAGCCATTATATGTTAATCCAGCTGCTTTAATTTTATTTAGTTTCCATTGGAACAATTGGGATTTCTTTTGTAACCAGTATCTTTAATTTCAGTGGAACTTGTGCAATCAGTGTTGACTTTCTCTGGCTCCAATAAAGGGAAGGGAAGAATAAAGGGAAGCAATTCCCAGTAAGCCAGAAATACAATGATTTTTTTTTTCACTTCTTTCTGCTGGTTGTAAATAAACCCCAGCTGGTTTCCCTCATATTTTAAAAATTGGTTGCTGCATTGTTTCACATTTAGGATTGTTCTTTACGATTAAAACAGAACATTATGGGAACTATACTCCTAACAGTTTTTGTTGTCAGAAGGAGTCCATCAAACTAAGTATTTTTTGAAGTTGCTATCAGTAAATTGGCTTATTAATTGTCCATTATTATGTACAACATTTTAATTCTGAACACTTTGTTTTGTTTTGATGCTTACAAAATGTGGCTTAGTTAATTGTAGAAATATAAAAATCAGATTGCAGTGAAATGACCACAAATCTGATTTCAGACAGATTTTGTATGATTTAAAGGAAACTGACTTTCCTGGTTTTCTAGTACATTTTTTTTATTATGAGTGAGAAACGTAACCCATTATGAAGGAGTATCATCTGACAGTATTTTGTTTAATGGAGGATGGGAACAAACAACATGTTACTATGAATCATTCCCCTGTTAATCCACTACATCAGTATAGGAACAATAAATGTTCCATACTTTTTCCCCAACTTTCTATGGCTTGATTTCCTTTTAATGAGCTCATATTTCAGCCAGCACAAATACTTAGTAAACCAATGAAGCAATTTCTCCCAAGTTGGGTATGAAGTAGTTTTTAATGCTTGTAGGTAATAAGAATACTGCATACATAATTAATTAGATTTATCATGGGCAAAAACAGCCAGTGGAATTTTTCAATTCCACATTAGAAATAGGATAGGTATAATATCAGTTCTTCAGAAAGTTATTGAATGGGATAAATATGACTTTTAATGTCTTCAAGTTTACATTCTAAGTCAAGAATGGTGTGTATGCTGCTTCATAGCCCTCTGGTTGTTTTTGGCCTCTTACAATTAACTCTGGCCACCATTGCCAATGGAAAGGAACTATAGGAACTACACTTTGAGAATAGCTGAATAGCAACACATAGTCAGTTCTTGCCCAAAACAAAATTATTTTGATACAATAAAACTTCTAACATGCCAGATTGAAAGACAGAAGTTGGAAACTATTCATATTGGTTGTAGCCTAGATCATTGCATGAAGAGAAACCTTTGGAGAATGTTCACCTATTTTGCAAATATACTATCTTCTTTCCATGAGTATTCAAAAGGATTGAGTTGAGTTTCCTGATGATGGCTCTTTTTGTTTCAGTCAGATCTTTGAACTTTGAAATCATAGTATATTTTAAGATTGAAGTGTAGTTATAAACAATGAAGCAGTGATCTCAACAATTTAGTATTTATATTAATGAATTTTACCAATTTGAAGGTGCAGAAAAGTTCTGTTAAAGAACTTTAATAGAATCCATATGTATCATTGATAAATTTTAAAACCTACTTATTCACCAAATGTCAGGATTTAATTGATAGTTTTACAAACCATTTTCTGTTCAGTTTGAATGTCATTATGGAAAACATGGTTAGTTGAATATTAAGCTATCTCTATAACAACGAGTGGGATATAGGATCATATCTTTTGTATACTTTAGTTCAGTGGTGAGTTGCTACCGGTTCGGTCTGGATCTTGCGAACTGGTAGTAACAGCGATGGGAGGCTCCACACACCTGCCCAGACATTATCACAGACACTCTGCGCATGTTCAGAAGCTTCTGCACATGCACAGACGTGCCGCCCGCACGCTCCCATTGCGAACTGGTAGCAAAGGTAAGTGGAACCCATCCCTGCTTTAGTTACTAGAGTAATTCTTCTTGGGTGGGTGCTGTTAGGTGAACTGAAAAAATAGATGGCATCACAGGAAACCTGGGACATATCCTAAGTATATTTTAACATGTAGATGATTACATATTTTCCAAATGAAACGTATAAATACAGCTTTTGAATTTAGTATATTCTCACTGTAGTCTCTAGAAGTAGTTCCTTTCTATTTTGATAGATCACTAAAATATTAGGTAATTGTCAATAAATAATGGTGTATCTTACATGGCAATCAAAGTGTTTTAACTATTGAAAGGACTTGTTTTACAAGAAAACAGTTCATTAAGAATATTTTAATGAGGCAAGCTGTGATCTGTATGAGATTTTATATTTTACATAGTTGTCAGTGTTCTTATTCCAAGATATTATCTCTGTTGGAGCACGGGAATTCTTTAAATTCTGATAGCATTGGTACCACATAAAATCATGTTTGAAAATTATGTATACTCAGCTGAAATTTCAGTCAGTGGGAGAAATTTGATTTGTATTTTTTCAGTTATTTTTCACTCTCATTTTTTTCAAAAATATTTTTAAAATTAAATTAATATAGAATATTTGCGTAGTGAATTTTATTGGCACATAAAATAGCAATTGTACCACCAAGCTGTGCATGCTTATTATTGCACATTAACACAAATATCTTGATACTGCCTTTTCTCTTTTTCCTGCCATTGGAACCCTTTTGATTAATATTCCTTTTGTAATATTTTAAAGAATTAGATAATTTTTTAAATTAAAAAAATAATTTTCACACATTAAGTGCTTCATCTTAAATATCTCCTTCTTAAGCACATCACTTTCCCCCCCACTGTACATGCTTTCAACTGGATTTTTCTTTTTACACTTTGCTGTATTTTTAGAAAAGTCCTTTCTAGTGCAGTTTACGATGACGATATTTTCCCGCTTTTTCTTTTGCTGTGTTGGCACAGGCATTGTGCTTATTCTGTTGCAAGTGGTTCCAGTATTTGATCAGTTCGCTAGGCTGGAACTGATGGGAGGTAATTAGATGACTATATTTACAGCTGGAATAAGAAACCCGCCAGTGATTGAAGACAAACTCATTGGGTGGGGGCATTGGGTCAATTCTCAATTTGGCAAGACAGATGCCTACATATACATCTTCTAAATGCAACCGTCTGATACTCAGTGAAACCTTAAAAATTTTTTCCGCTAAATCTCCAGAAAACACATAGCCAGTCCCAGAGCAGAATACAGGGTAGCGTTCACTTGGATACAGATCAGGTGGCATGTACCACTTACTGTCTTTATTCCGATTAGGTGCATATCCCCTCATTAGATAGCCAGTAAAGTATTTTTGCCGGGGAGGCAGCTCTGGCTTCAAAAGCTTGTGTATTAAATACTCTGTATTTACAAACATGTCACTGTCAGTTTTCATAACATATGGAACATTTGGGCAATAGGTGGCCACCCAGTTCATCCCCATGAGTGTTTTAATTGTTAAGTTGTAATAAGTATCCAAGTATTCTTGTTGGATAATATCATGGTATTGCCTGCTTTCTTCTAGGATGGCTTGCTGAAGGTATCCATTTAATTTAGTACTTAAACCTAGCAAAAAAATCCGAACTATTTGAATCCCAGGTGCCAGGCTTTCATTCCCCCAGGTTTGCCTGATAGCTTGCCGAGGTTCCACCTGGCCTGGTTCTGCAGCTATAAGAAGTATTAAGAACGGACTTGATTCCTGGCATTTTTCAGGCTCATTGATGATGTATTTAAAATGATACGAAGCTGGATGCCCAGTTCCTTTTGCATTGTATATACTCCCATTGGCACTGAGTGTGTTCTCTAAACCAGTAACTCCCTGAGGTGACACTCCTGTATCATTGGAATTAATAATCATTTGTGGCCTCAGGGTTTGAGGAACTGCATCTTTCCAAATGGTCCTTAAAGAGCTGTGGTTTGTTTCACTTTTTGTTGATCTAAATCCCCGTGTAGTATATGCCACAGGGTTTTCTTTGTATCCAACTCTCCCAGGCAGCCAATCATGGTGATTAAAAAACAGAAATATAGCAAAAAGGAACACAAGAGAGAGTAGACCAATGAAGTGTGTGCGAAAGAGAGACCGTTTGGTATTCCAGGTCATCTTGGCAAAGCAGCAATGCCGCCTTCTCCACTGAAGCATGTTGTAAGTATCCAATAATGGATATGAGAATGACTGAAGGAAGTGCTTTCTTTGTTTGGGATCCACTGCTATTTCATGGAATTCATCTTGCGTCGTTTATAGGGAGATGGCTAGTGACTGGCAAGCTCTGTAAAAATCAAAGGAGATTTAAGTGAATAAGTTTTAAAAGGTTGCTTTCAAAGTTCCTTTTATTAGGAACATATCAAAAAGAAGAGGGTGTTTTTTTTACAGAAAGGGAAAACAAACAACGATAATAACTTATGCAGTACTGTTAAATTTTCAAATTATTTCTTATTTATTGGTTTGGCATCCAAACCACCTTGGTTATTTATTCCCTTTTTACAGTTGGTAAGTTAGCTGCCAAAGTCTTTGATTAGTTCTAAGCTCTGCAGGATTTGAACTCATATTCTTCAAATCCATATCCAATACTTGCCCAGTTTGCTATTCTTAAATTTTTGATTTGTGCAATCTGTTTTAAAAACTATACTAGATTAATATGTGGCACCAATACAAAACAAGATTACGTTCCCTTGGTTTTAAAACTTTCTGTCCTCAAGAATCCCTTCTGCATATGCCATTGAAGTTCTTGAGTACAGCTGTTACTTTTTTTTTTTAAAGTACTTTCTGGTAACAGGGTTTCTACAATCCCATATACTTGCTTATTGGGGTGTATGTTTTAAAATAGGTTTGCTTATGATTAATGACTTGAGTCAAACCAAGTTTCAGCATACTGCAAATGAAAGGTTCTCGGTAAAGATCAAATATAAAGAACTTGGTATCCAGTGGCAGGATTATGAGTACTAATTAAAGCTAATTTGAATGCATTACCTAGTATGATTCACAGTATCTAGTCCCAGTGACTCTTGGGAAATTGTCATACATTGATAGAGGGACAGTCATAAATGATGGATTATAGCAGAGCTCTGTTAGTCACAGTATGTTGCTTGGCTTGTTTCCATTGGCCCTGCCTGCGTTCAGAAAGTCAGTGAGAAGATACACTTTTTAAAATTAATTTTCTGGATGCAAATAACTCGCTTAAATTTCCTTCAGAATTAACAAATACTGAACATTTTGATTCATAACTGATTTTGATCCTTTTAAATGTGCTTAAAAAGCTACAATAGAGCTTGATATTATTTTCTTTATATGATTATATTATACTAAAAAAAATCACATTAAATATCCCTTTAGCTTCTAAAAGCTGTTGTAATTCATTTGGGATTTCAACTATGTACTTGCACATACAGACCCACTCCCTATGCCCACTAGTAGCATTTCCTAGAAATAAATCATAGAAAAGCTATACATACCTATGATGAATAAGATACTATAAGCAATACTTAAATATTGATCATAACTAACATTTTATAAAACATTTCTTACTGTTAACTTCATTTTTGCATTCTAGAATAAAGGTAATACGGAATTTTTACGATACTGCATATTAAAACTCATGACATTATCCTCAACTGAGCCATTTTGAACATAATATAAATATGATTTGTGATTCCATGCATTGTTTTAAATGCTGGGGTTCTGAGTAAAAGTCATATGAATATTTTAATAAGAAATAATAATTTTTAAAATGTACATTTACACTATAATTAATGACTTTGCCACCTCTTAAAACATATATTGGATTTTTTAAAAAAATTAAAGGACTGCTGTTTTGCATGAATGGCATATTCAATTTTAGTTTCTCATTTTAAAAAGAATGTGATTGAGAGGGATTATGATGTTAAATTGTCGTTAAAATGGTGTTTCATCAAATAGGAACTTAAATATACAGTCGCAAAAACAGATTGAAATAAATGGGAATACAGTCTTTTAATTTTTCCAGTAGACATTAAGGAGAATTCAGTACAGTATGGAACACATAGCAAATCTTTTGGTGTCTCAAAAGAAGTATTTTCTATCATTCAGAACAAAAGCTCCAGTTCATCATACTAACTACCACTAGGAGGAGCAAGTAGTAGGCTTAGCTTTGAATTGTAGGATGCTGTACATCTTTGTAAAACTTATACCATCCTTGAGCTATAAATTAAAATTCTCAAAACTGTTTTCTCTGGAACAATAAATATCCTATTAAAGTTGCCCCTTTGAACTTGAAAGATTTCAAGTTTAAACATCCACAATATAAACCCTGGATAAATTCTAACATTATATTTTAATAATTTCTGGTTTATAATTTACACTTTTTAATTAAAAAATTAATAAAATTAAAACCATCTTTTTAGATGATTTGTTTGTATATGCAAATATGTATTAACTACTTGAGATACAGTTAACTGGTGCAGCTATGTGGAGGACACCGAAAGGACTTCCTCTGAGCTGTGTCTTTTTAGCACTAGATTTTATTTGAACTAGGTCTCCTGTATTTAAGTATTTAAACATATTTGTTCATTACATCTACATCTTTAGTACATTTAATAGTGTATAGAAAAGGACAGTCTTTTGTTCTTTAAAGCATATGTCATCCAATCATATAATAAGGTGAGTTAAGTGTTAATTGATTTTACTATTGCAATATATCCAATCAAAGAATGCATAAAATATTTAACATAATCTTAGCTCAAAACAATTACATTGGTTTTGTAAGAAAATTAGCAATTATATCAGTTACTTAATATTTTTGCATGTATCATGTTACAATTTTGTAACTAGTGAGGACACTTATTTTAAGATTTAATATGCCTACAATGTAGTTAATATAAGGTGTCAAGATACATAGATGCATGTAAATTTTAAAGTTGGTTTCTCCGCAGAATGCAAAATGTTCATAGTTTATGATCCAAAACACTATGTGTGGCATCACATGCACGCTATCTTTCTCCGTTTCAAGCATCCCTAAAAGCCACTCTTGAGGGTCAGGAAACTACATGGCACTGAGATAAACAAGACTGGAACTGTGGAAGCTAGTGCTTGCTCTCTGATCATAAAGGGACCACTTTGGATCATGGCCTACATTAAAAAGCTATGTTAAATGCCTCCTCGAGTCTCAGGCGCTGAACTCAGATAGAATAATAAAATGATGATGTTTTGTTTTGGTTAGGGACTTGCATGTTTAAGTTGCCCATAATTTCTTTTTATCTCTTGAGAGCTCCAGTCAGTAATCAGAATATTTGAGAGGAAAAGAAGGAAGAATTAAATTTGATATATCAGGCAGGGCAATTTTTTAAATGTCTGTATTAGATAGGGCCTGACATTAGTTTTGACATACCTGCATTAAGTCTTATCAGGTGGAGGAGTCTTCATTAGTCATTTTAAAATCCTAATAGTTTATAATAAATAAAAATCCATGGAATGTAAAGCAACTTATTTTGACTAAAGGTTTTTAAACATTATACATAATCAATATTTCAAAATACATGTTCCCAGTCTGTTTATTCTATTCTTGTAATTTACCTCCGATTTTGTCCTATTATTCTCTCAAAACCAGATTTTTCTATTTAAAAAAAAATATTATGAGTTTTGCCTAAGGCAATGAAAACACATTTATGCTTTAACAATCGTTAATCATTTAGTATTAGTTGTTCACTCGGGTTTTGGAAGAGAAGGACTCAGGCAGTAAAGCACTATTAAAATTGCAATGGATTGAGGTCTTAAATTTTTATTGCAGATAAGTAACCTGTGTTTTTTCCAATAAGCATTTCCAACAAAACCATCAAGTTTGAATGACTAGGAATGCTGGTAATGTAGTTTTTTAATAACAGCTTTTCGTTACTATGCAGCTCAAAACATTACATGCTACTCAGAACTTGGGATGATATGATATATGCCCCCATCTTGAAGGAAATAGTATATTGATGCTTCCTTCTGAGAATTCTGATGGTTATTGATATTACTACCTGCCCAGTTGATCCTGATGCTCAAATCTCAAAACACTATCCTTCTTTTTTGGAGCCCTTTTGGAGGATTATATATCAGGTGTGGCTGCTAATAATAATCAGATGACACTGGGTGTTAGGGGCTAAAGGAGTAAATCAAACCTTGAAAGGTTGAAGATGCTATTGAACTTACTGGGCTGCCTAAGTGTGCTTTGATGGTTTTTAGAATATATCACATAATAGCTGTGTTACTAGTGTTATCCAAGTAAGAGTAAAATTGTTCATAATTTGATTAGCTGGGTTTTTTTAAGACAGGATGAAGGATATTTTTTTATATAACTCTGTTATTGCTAATAGTCTTTCCTCACCTTTCTTTCTCATTTTTCTAATCTCCTCAGTTTTAGCACTGAACTACAAGTGATGGTTTTCTTAACAAGCACATTTCATTCCAGTCACATTTTTATCAGCTGTGCGTACAAAAAGCCCTGTATACATTATATAAATATATACATTAACACAGTTAATCATCCATGAAAGCACTAACTCTGACTTCTCGGTGAGTGAATGACAGTGCTTTCTATTCTGTTAAGAAATCATGCACTTGAATTAAATATCATACAATGATTTGACATACCTTCCTTGTTCAGGCCATTTGTAGCATGAAAAGATTAAGCCCACTGCAAGTAGTTTTGGCACACCATCCCTTCAGCCAAAAAGATGCTATCAGCCATGCTTTCATCTCCCTCCCCCCAACAGCCTGCTGTCCGAGACTGCTTTCAAGGCATCCACTGTGTCCATCTGTATGCTTCCTGCTCTGGTCACCAGCGTTCTTGTCTTGATTTTTCTGTGGTCATCTCTCAAGAGATGGAAGCAGCACTTCTAATTTCCATCCTCGCAGACATTGTCTGCTGCTGCTGACAATAGAAGCATTGAAGCTTTTACAGTTGGTGGTTCCCTTCTTGGACAATGCAGTGCTGTGTTCTCTCTTCAGTATCCATATTTCTAGTGGTGATGTGAGGCAAAGCAGCAAGAACTAGCTAGAATCAGGAGCTGTTCTCCGGCATTTGATAATAGGATTTAGCCCACTTTCTTCATTGTTGCTAGGCAGTAACCAAAAAGGATGAGTTGAAAGATGTGAGGAAGAAAAGGGATTTAGCTTAAGGTTTTGTTCAGAAAAATACAATCCGTAGTTCCTCAGCTGCTGCACAGGAAGGCAGCAGTTTAAATGTGGGCTTTTGACAGATGCTGTCTTCTGACAGAGCAGAATTTCACGTCATTGCTTGGCTATGTCCCACGTGACAGTTTGCATTCATTCGGACTAAATCTGAAAGCAGCCAGAGAGAGCTCACTGCTTTTGCTTCCCTTCAACAGACGATACACACATCCAGCATAGCATTGAATGAATAAAATGAGAGATAATGGGGATTGATGAGATCAGTGTGTTTTCCTCAATTGCCTTCCTTTATCTTTAGTGCTATAACTACCACTTTCTAAACACGTCTTAATGTCAGATATTAGTATATCTGAATCCAAACAGATTTCTGCATTATATAAATGCAAACTCTTTGGCACACCTTTGCCATTTCTTAGAAGCTACCTTGAGATTTTTATAAATTATCTTGAGGTAAATTTATCTGCTTATACTAGACACATGCCTTATTTTGAAAATGTTAGTCAAAACAGCTTCTACCAGTTTGAACTTCACCATATTTTAAATATATAAAACAATTACATTATCAGAGTAATAATTTGACACCCATTTCTTTAAAAAAAAAAGGCCAAAGTTTTATTTAGTGAAACATTTTAATTCCATGTGGTTAAAAAGCACTTGAAGAATTCCATTAGCCAGCTTGAATACAAAAGCATGATTGTTTTTACGCACATCTGAGAGGGGGGCAAATGATGTCATTTGCATCATGATGTCATTGCAACAATGATTCATTTGTGCTGTAAGCATTATTGTGGTTTCTACTAGATTCCTTCATTTCAACTGAGATTAAAAGGCACTTTGATAGGGAGATATAACCTCCTTGATAGGCAGTGCTGATAGCTTTGTTTTCTATGAATTAATTTCCATTTCCTTTTTATTAATGTTATTACTCTTGGTAATAAACTAAATAATTTTAACTGTGCATTGTATAAATACATTTTTTTTTAAAAAAAAGGTTTTTCAAAATCTCCTGCCATTCAACTTGGTTTGCCATGGTTTGTAATGCAGTTTGAAGGAGAAAGGGTTTTTCAGCTCTTCTATTCAAGATTGGCATCATGTTAAACATTTGTAAATGTTAGAGGTTAATCATTTTTAGTAATTAGATCCTTATTTTCTTTCTGAGCTAAAAAAAATCTCCAAATGTAATTGTCTGTGACTCTAGGAGTCTTTTGTGAAGAAATTTGTCAAAAACATTTTGCCACTTCTAATCACTTTTTTTTTAATTGACTTTGTTTTAACTACTTCCGGCAGAGAATGGCATTAAAAACATAGTAATCTATATTTTCCTCTTCTTCTACTTCATGTGTTGTCCCTGTAGTGTATTATGAATGCCAGCGTGGTGGTTAAGGAGGTTGACTAAGAATGTACTAAGAATAAGGAGATCTAAGGGCTAGTCTACCTCAACCCCAGAAATCCACTGAGTGATTTTGGACCAGTCATTCCCAGCCCTTACAAACCTTACAAGTTTGTTGTTGTAGAAAAAATTAGAAGGAAGACATTTGTGCACAACCTTTAGCTCCTGGGTGAGAAGTGGGATATAAATATAATAAATATAATAAATATATAATAAATATAATAAATAATTCATGCTAAAAATTAGAGAAATATACATGTGCAAGCTTCAGAATTAACATTCTGTGAAATTGAGCCAATGAAGTGGTTAAAGTTAATTCCTTGATTATGATGGTTGATTCTGGATAATCACCCTTTCATGTCACATATCAGATCCATATTATGTATAATATCTTGAGAACTCAGACAACCTGTACCCTATTTAGTCATTGTTCCAGAGATATTTCTTTACCAAAAAAAATGGAATGATCACGTGGCAAAACAACAGTGAGAGAGGGAGTAAGCCAACTTCCTGCTGGCTTTTCTATTGAGTTTCCTTGTGGGAAGCTGGCAGGAAGCATCAGAAAGCTTTCTTCCTCCCTGAAGCAACCACAACTTTCTCAGATTTTGTTCCCTTTGGAATCATGAGTCTCAGATTTTTGGACACATTCTGTAAGTAAGTCCATTTGAGAGATCTTGGTTCAAAAATTGTTGTCCCATTTTGCCCCATTAAAGATTATGGGGAAAAAGTTTTAATAGTATATAGATTGCTATGACTACAAAGGTAAATATAAATGCTAAAAGGGTATATTTAGGATCTTTGTGGAAATATAACTTCATGGAGATATCTATCTATCTATCTATCTATCTATCTATCTATCTATCTATCTATCTCCAAACTATGTGGAATTTTCTGGGGTCAAAAATATAATATTGTCAGTTGCCCAGATTCACCTCAATAGTGAGATAACCAGCAAAGAAATTTAATTAATTAATTAATTGGCATGGGACGTATGCTGGATTTCATCAAAATGGTCACATCAGACCACAAAACAAGGTAAGATAATTCAGAATAGATGTTCATTTAGCCAAAGTGGAACTAAACCATCTGAACCCACTGTGTGCTAATTCTCCACAAACTCCATTCCTGATTCATTTCTCCAAGGTCCATCATATTGAGAAAATTAATATGGAACTATGAGAGGAGGGGAGGCTATACTCATGTGTAACTGTCTAAAATTTCATATGAATGCTTTCATTGCCAATAGTTAGCTCTGTAAATTCTATCACATCCTGCCCTAAAATAACATTCTGGATCATAAAAACAAACAGCATTGGCAACAGTACTGTAGATGTCACATTAGTTTACCCATTTACTCAGTGTGATTCAGGCAGTAGCCTGATATCACAAATAATATTTTTACTCAGTTTTGTTCGGTTGGTCCAATAGGAATTGACTGGCCAATTACTCAGAACACATGCATCTTGCTTTGTAGACTTAAGTTTGTGTAAAGCAATAAAACCCATGATAATTCTTCTGGGGAAAAAATTAGGTTTATAGTTTTTTTCATGTTTCCTTGGGCTATTCTGATCTTCGGCTATTTTGTCATGTTTCATTGTATTTTATGACCTATTTCCACCCATTGGACATTGACAAACCTAAGAAAAATTTGTTCTGACATGAACCTTTTCCCAGAATTCATTTATGAAGTAGTTCTGCCCCATTTTCTTCTATCATGTCTGATGCATCTCTGTCCTTTCATACTTAGTTTGTTCCGTATTAACCTAATTCACCTGTTTTTCCCCATTAATGTTGCTAATATGCAACCTAACTATGGAGTACACCCCAGTGCTATTTGACTATTAAGGTGTAAAATAATCTGCAATCATGTTAAGCAAATAAGTTACAGTTTGTATGCTTGCAGCAAACACAATTTCCTATATTTTTGTCATATACAGTACCAAGTGTCTGCCATCCCCAGTAAAATATATTTGATATCAAAAATGATATCTCCAATTGTTCTTTTCTCAAAAGTTGTTTTTTCCTTTTTGGAATGACATTGTTCTTTACTGATGTATTCTTTGTCTGTGACTACAGAGGAACTATCAGCCTGGAAATGGAATCTATCTGTTATATCTTCAAAATTTGTTGTACATAAACTTCTCTGTCCTTTTAGCCTTTCCAGTTCTCCAAGGAACAGAGGCTCTTTGCAGATTCATTTCAGTACCTTCTAAAGAAAGGTCAAACACACTTTGTTTCTGATGTTGGCAAAGACAGGAATAAATAGTAGAGCCATATTAATAATAACCTGAATTGTTAAGATTAGTAATGAAACTAATCTGGTAATAATCCAATATAATGCAGAATTGTGGAGAAGAGGGTTGCTATTTATATCCAAGTACTACAAATATAAGGTTAGTGTCTATGTATGACTTACAGTGTCTTGTTTCTTATAGATCTAGCTACATACTTCACTCATGAGCTTTTCATTCAGAAGAAACCCTCCTTCTCAACATATGAATCAATAAATGGTTAATTCTTCCTTATATTTTGCAGCAATGGTAACAAATTATAGTGTTAATTTCAGGTTTTCGTCATACCAGGGACATTTAAATCAAAATGATGTGTGTATTTCTAGTTTTTCATTTCCCTTCCCTTCAGTTTAAGTTCTAACTCACCATAGTATCCTATTAACAGAGAAGAACGTTAAGAACTGTGAAATGGCAAAGGTGGTGGAAAAGGTTTTTCATGCTTTTAATAATTCTTGAGATCAGTCGTTATCCCAAACGTATAGCAGAGATACATTTGTAATATACTCCTTCATTATGAAAGCCTTTATTTTTAAAAAATGAATACAAATTATAAGACACAGTTTATATTAAAATATACATAAATCAAGAGTTAAAATTTCTTTTTCTGATAAATATTTGATGGGAATATTACTAAAAGAACACTGATAAAATACTCAGATGATATCTAGATTAGGCATTTAAATAAGTTTTTATTATTCAATTATATTTTTGTTGAGAAGGGGTGTTGGTCCTACCTGAGATGCTCCTATTCGTAGGGTGGAGACAGCAGCCAGGATGGGTGGTGCTCAGTTGCTCATGATTGGTGGACTGAGTCTGCCATAGTTGTTAGATCCCGCCTATGTTACCTAGGACACCCAGCTTTTGGCAAAGGTAGGGAGTCGACAGACACGGCGTGTGGAAAACCACGAAAGGTAAGAAAGGAAATGAAAGAGTCCAGACTGGCGTAGGGAGGGTCTGGCTGCTGTCTTCACACTACGAGAAGGAGCGTCTCAGGTAGGACCAACACCCCTTTTCCATAGTGGGTGGAGACAGCAGCCAGGATGGGACATACCCAAGTTCACAGCCCCTATTCACAGGTGGGGCTAGGCTGGACCGAGGAACCCTCCCCTGAAAGCACCCCTTGCAGCACATGACGTCCAAAGGAGGCGTCCGCTGAAGCGAATTTGTCAATTTTATAGTGGCAAATGAACGGCGATGGGGAAGTCCACGTCGCCGCCCGGCAGATCTCCAACAAGGAGGCCTGAGTGGCCCACGCTGCCAACGTTGCCACACTGCAGGTGGAGTGCGCCATTACATGAGGACGCGGTAGAGATCGTAGGTCGTAGGCCGTAGCGATCGTTTGGTGGATCCAACGCCCGATGGTAGAAGAGGACACCCTGGAACCAAGTGAAACCGGCAGGAAGGATACGAAGAGGGACTCTGTCCTGCGGAAGGTAGCCGTATGAGCGATGTAGATCTTCAATGCTCTACGGACGTCCAGAGTATGCCAATGCCGCTCCCTAGCATGCGTAGGTCATGGGCAGAAATTAGGCAAGGTAAGTTCCTGCGTGCGATGAAAGACAGCGTTCACCTTGGGCACGAAGGTAGGATCAAGCCGGAGGACCACAGTGTCCGCATGAAATACACAAAGATCACTCCGAGTGGAGAGAGCAGCCAGCTCTGAGATGCGGTGAGCGGAGGTAATCGCTACCAAAAAGGTGACCTTACAAGTCAGCAAACGGAGACTGGCCGTCCGCAAAGGCTCGTACGGGGGACCCGTAAGTGAGCTCAGTACAATTGAGAGGTCCCAGGTAGGGTACCTATGCAAGGTGGGCAGACACAAATTAGCGGCTCCCCGCAGGAAACGGCAGAGTAATGGATGTTGAGCCAAAGAGTCGAGGGAACCACAGGTCAGCACTGAGGAGATGGCCGCCAGTTGTCAATGTAACGTATTAGGAGAGAGACCCTTGGTGAGACCCTCCTGAAGAAAAATCAAGATGTCAACAATTGAGGCGTGGAGAGGTTGAACCCCACGCTGAGTACACCACATGTAGAAAGACTGCCAGGTCACTGAATAGATTTGGTTGGTGGAAGGCCGCCGCAAGGCCTGAATCATTTGGATAATGTCCGTCGGGATGTTGACAGTTCTCAGAGAGCGCCGCTCAATCTCCAGACAGACTGAGCCACAGAAGATCCAGATGTCGCAGGGTCCCCTGAGTCAGGGCATTCTCCGCCTGAGGGATGCGCCAAGGGGGGCGACAGATAATGAGACAAGGTCCGCAAACCAAGGCCTCTGAGGCCAGTGCGGAGCCAGCAGTATCAACTCCGCTCATTCTGCCAAGAGTTTGCGAATCACCTGTGGCAGCAGAGGGATATGCAGGAAAGTGTACAGTAGTCTGGTCGGCCACGGGGACCTGAGGGCATCTGTGGCAGCCACATGAGGAGCAGGGTACCTCGTGAAAAAGCGTGGTAGCTGAGAGTTCGCTGGAGTTGCGAACAGATTGACCTCTGGAACGCCATAATGACGGATTAGGTCCCTGAAAATCTGAGGGTTCAGATGCCACTCCGCATGATCCAGGTGCCGACAGCTCAACCAGTCTGCCTGGACATTGTCCACACCGGAGATGTGTTCCGCAACAAGAGAGGCCAGATGACGTTCCGCCCAGAGTCTGAGCGACATGGCTACCGACATAAGGGAGCGGGATCTCATGCCTCCTAGCCTGTTGATGTGGGCCTTCGCAGTGACATTGTCTGTGAGGACCAGGACATGGGAGCCGGAGATGAGATGTCGGAAAGCTCGAAGGGCCAGGAGAATCGCGTACAATTCCAGCCAGTTGATCGGACGATGGGATTCGCGACTGTTCCACGTGCCCTGTGCTGTCTGTCCTAGACAATGGGCTCCCCAGCCCTGCAGACTTGCGTCTGTGGTCACCACCACCCTCTGCAGTTTGAAGAAGAGAGAGCCTCTTGAGAGCGCCGGGGACCACCACCACCGAAGGGACCTGCGAACTGACGGAGGGACCGGGCTCTGGAACAGCAAAGTACCCCTGCCCGCCTTCTTCAGAGGCAAGAGATACCAGTGAAGATCACGGGAATGCAATCTGGCCCAGGGCACAATGCCAGTGGTGGAAATCATTTTTCCCAGGAGCTGCGAGAGAACCCGAGGGGAGACCGATCTACTGGCCTCTACCTGTGCTACCAGGGCCCTTAAACTATCCTGGCGCTCTTGTGAGAGGTAGACCTCTCCTGCCACTGAATCTATGACCGCCCCCAAATGGAGGAGCTGGGTAGAAGGAACAAGTTGGCTCTTTTAAAAATTAATCAAGAAGCCATGGGTAGCGAGAGCCTGCAGGGTAACCTGCACATCTAAAGCCGCCTGCAAAGGAGACGAAGATAAAATAAGAATGTCATCTAAATAGCATTGCAGGAGAACAGACTTGGCCCTAAGGGAGGCTGCAAGGGCTGATAGCACCTTTGTGAAGGAACGAGGGGCGGAGGAAAGACCGAAGGGAAGGGCAGTATACTCATAATGTGCCCTGGCGTAACAAAATCTAAGGAAATGCCCGTGAGTGGGGAGGATGGGGATATGTAGGTAGGCCTTGGTGAGGTCTATAGAAGAGAGATCGCCCCTCCGAACACCGTCGAGGATGGACTTCAAAAAATGCATTTTAAATTTATGGTACGCCACATACCGATTCAACAACTTAAGGTCCAGAATAGGTCTCCACTCCCCTGATGATTTTGGAACCAGAAACACTTGGGAGTAAAAACCTGACCCCCTGTCAGAGGCAGGGACAGGTTGTATAGCCCTGATAGACAGGAGATGCTGGACAGATGCTGTCTGGGAATCATGAGACAATGGACAGCTAACAAAAAACATAGGAGGAGTGGAGAGGAATTCAATGGCCAACCCTGATCTTAAGATGGCCAAGACCCATTTGTCCGAAGTGGTCCTCTCCCAGCGAGCAGCAAAGAGACCCAATCGGCCGCCGATGGGAGGACCCGGACTGCATTCAGCGACGGCGGCAGAAAAGGCAACCCCCTCCCCCATGAAAGGGCCGTTTGCTGGAGAAAGGCCTACCTCGAGAAGCCCTGTCCGGGGCATAATGATGACAAGGCTGGGCAGATCCCTGGGATCTGGAGAGAGGGAAGGAAGAGGAAGACCCCCATCATGCCCATGGTAGACCGATTGAGATGAGTATGGATGAAAATGGGGCTTGCCCCTGCGGTAGACAGTTGGTAGGACCTGCCGTGTTTTTTTGTTTTTGTTTTTTTTTTGCTTTGATTTATATGCCGCCCTTCTCTGGAGACTCAGGGCGGATTACAATGCGTTAAGCAATAGCCTTCATACTTCTGTATATTTATACAAAGTCAGCTTATTGTCCCCCATAATCTGGG
>JANHZT010007383.1:31441-42996 GCA_032468215.1 Stegonotus admiraltiensis | reverse complement strand
TTGTAAGCCGCCCTGCGTCTCTGGAGAAGGGCGGCATATAAATCAAAATAATAATAATAATAATAATAATAATAATAATTATTATTATTATTATTATTATTATTATTATTATTATTATTGCAGGTAAATATATCCAATAACTTTCATATACTCCAGCCAACCAGGCAAACCTTTGCCCCAGAAATGGTGGCTAACAGGAATCAGAGCTCTTTTAACCAAGCTTGGTTCAATCGCGACTGGCACACATCCAAGAAACAACTAATTTTCTGCTATAAGGAATATAAAAATTACCTGGTGTAATTTTGATTTCAATCCGTTGCTTATCCATGGACTCACCAGCTGTGCAAAATGCCCAGATTCTCCAGCGCGCTGCTTGGAGAATCCAAAGCGTGGATTATTTGTCTATTTGCTAGAGACTGAGTGTACGTTTCTTTAAATTTCCTTGACCACGCCTCCTTCGCTTGGCTGAGCTCCAGTTTATTCACTGGATATGCTAATTATGCTATTCACATAATTATTCACTGGCTTGTTTTTTTCCTTTGCTCTAAGCAAATAGATTGAGTTGAATTCTACCTTGGTTTTTCTCTCAACTGCTACTAGTCTTATGATCTGTCAGGGGAGTGGAGAAGATTTGTGGATTGAGGAGATATCAGCTGTTTGTCTGATATCATCATTCTTTCCTCAGCTGCCGGTGATGGGTGAGTCATTCCTGGGGCTCCAGGTCAGCTGCCACCGCCCCGGATTCGCGGGCAGCGTCTCGGATCTTTGCCTATCCAAGGGCATCTCTGAGTGTCTGGTATCAGCACTATGGCTGATTCAGATCTGTCCTCAGATCTGGAGCAAACCTACAGCCCTCCCAAGACCCATAAATAGTCAAAGCATGATTCCAAAGGTGCCTCAAAACGTACCACGTCCTGCAGGCGGGACATGACTTTCTGCTCCTCGCCCTCCGAAACAAGTGTCTGCTGATGATAAAGTCGCAGAGGAGGCACAAGGCCTTAGAGAGATATTTTGCCTTGGGTCAGCAGAAAGCAGAAGCCACGGGTCACCAGATGGCATCTATATCTCAACCACCTGCACATCGTTCTGCCCAGGATCCAGTGGTTTTGATGGAGGGGCCCCAGAATAGTGACTCAGGAGCTGATAACGCCCAAAGGTCAGTGGTTGGGGGCTCTCAGGGTGATCCTGCAGTTGTTCCTTCGAGCTCAGGGGTTGACATTCATATTTCACCTTCTATGGGTGGTCCCCCCGAAGCAACATTTACCCCTACTGCAGCGGGGCTCCACGCCGGGGATGGGCTACAGCCGGCTTTGTTCTGTGACATTCAGACACTAGTCTCCGAGACTATTTCAAGAATTTTGACATTTGGAGCTCGCCAAGGAGCCCAGTGTCCTCATTGCAGGCTATTTCACAGTCACAGACCCAGACATATGTGGATCCACATTATGATTATTCTTGTCACCCAGATTCCATCCACAGTGAGGATTCCTTGTTGGATGACCATAGAGACATGGAGTTCTCTGATGATGATGGATTGTTACCAGATAGACCTATATTTGTGCGCCTCTTCCGTCCCTCTCTCTTCAAGTCCTTACTTCACAAAGCCAAAGTAACATCTAACATGGGGGTCTCTGAGACACCCCCAACAAGGGGATTGTCATCCTCATGATGATTTATTTACGCTTCCTAAAACAGAGCAGGAGTTTATTCCATGCTCTCAGCTTTTCACGGAAGTGATACAAAGGCCGTGGGGCCAACCTGCTTCCATAACAGCACCAAACGGACATGACAAAAAACTTTATTGTTCAGCTCCAAGTCTTCAGGATTTAATCCAATTGCCTACTGTTGATGCCCCGGTGGCTAGCTTGACTTCCTCCTCTGTCATTTCCAATGACATAATGGGTTGAGAATGGAAGATAGAAAAGCTGAACTCTCCTTCCACAAAACCCATCAAGCGGCCGCTTGGGCCATTAGGGCTGCAACATCAGTGTCCTTCTTTAATAGGGCGTTGCTGATATGGCTATGCCAACTGAAGACCATCTGCCACCAGAGGACACTAGACTACACCAGGTCATTAATAAATTGGTGGCCGCCACTGAATATTCTGCAGACGCATTGTTAAATGCGGCTAAATTTGGTTATCACGCCCTTGCTTCCACCATTACATCTCAACGCCTACTATGGTTGTGTCATTGGCAGACAGATATAAAATCTAAGTGGAAGTTTGTGTCAGTCCCATATAAAGGGTCTGTTCTTTTTAGAGAGGCTTTGGACCCAATCTTAGTGGAAGACAAGGACAAACGTAAACTTATGCTATCCTCTTATAGATGGGCTGATAGGATGTACACTCCCTATTCTCAATGACAGCCCTTTCGGACTGAGACCAGGCCCAGCATGTCCTACTTCCCCAGACCCTATTCCCAGGATTTTGACCGGCCTTCTGACAGGTCTACCTTCTGGGATTGGGGTAGACGCCAGCCTTCAACCAAGCTGCCATTCCAAGGTACAGGCAGTAGGCCCTTCAGACGGAGCAGGTGATTACCACACTGCATTTCCCATCAGCAGTCAACTTCTGCAATTTCAAGGCCAATGGGAATCATCCACTTGGGTCCTCCAAACAGTAAGGCCTCACATTGGAATTCTGCTCCAGCCCTCCAAATTCAACCATTCAATTCGGTTTGAATCTGTTTCAGGCAATCCGGATTGATGGATGCAGAGATTCAATATCTCCTGGACATCTGTGCCATCGAACCAGTACCCATGGAACAACAAGGAACCGGGTTCTATTCAATCCTTTTCCTGGTGCCAAAGAGTTCCAGGGCTGGAGAGGGATCTTGGATCTCAAGGCTCTGAACAAATTAATCATGTACCACCAATTCAAAATGCAATCCCTCAAATCAATCCTAGGTTGCATACAAGAAGAGGATTTGATGACCTCGATAGGCCTCAAGGAGGCCTACCTTCACATCCCAATTCGACCATCTCTTCAGAGGTTCCTGCGTTTCCCATATGCCAAGCGGTATTTTCAATATCGGGCCATGCCATTCAGCCTGTCATCGGCCCCCAGGACCTTCACAAAATTATTGGCGACAGTAGCCGCCTCCCTCAGACAGATACCCGTAGGGTGCTTTGGTATTGGGATGACATACTAATTCTGTTACCCTCAAGGGCGCAAGCTACAGACAATCTAAGTACCGTGACTCAAGTCTTGCAACAGCACAGGTTTTCCCTAAACCTGGAGAAAAGCCATTTACTGCCTACCACTCGCATTCTCCACCTGGGAGTGGTGATAGATTCCATCAGCGATCAAGTCTTTCTGTCTCCTGATCGATGACTCAGCATCTGGATGCTGGTAATGCAGATATTGTCCCTCAGGTCAGTTCCTCTGATCCTGCTGTCTCAGTTACTCCAGAAATTGATCTCATGCATCGCAGTCATCCCATGGGCCCGGCTGCATGCCCGTCCATTACAGTGGTACTTGCTACCATACCAGAAAAAATGCCACACCAGTTCCAGGGCCAAGGTGTATCTCCCACTGCTGGTCCCTTTCTTGGTGGACTTTGGCAGCCATAGAGAAGGGATGTGTTTTCCAAGAGTCCAACCATATTACTGTCACAACAGATGTGAGCATGTTCGGCTGGGGCACTCATCTGCTCTCCAGCATCCCCCAGGGTTGTTGGTCTCCAGAGGATTTAAAAAAATATATCAACTGGTTAGAGCTGCGGGTAGTCCTCCTTGCCCTGAGCCATTTCCACTCCGCTTTGGTAGGTCAGCATTTGCTAGTTCTGACAATGTAACCATGAAAGCGCATGTGAACCATGATGGGGTCACTCGCTCCAAACTCTTCATGGACAAGACAATGACTCTGCTGACTTGGTCAGAGAAGTGTACACTCTCCCCAAAAGCGGAGCATATTTCTGGCTCAACCAATATCCAGGTGGATTGGCTGAGCAGGCCACAAATAGATCAGTCGGAGTGGCATCTCCATCCTATCTTCCAGGAGTTGTCACGGAAGTTTATCTATCCAATCCTTGACCTCTTTGCGTGCCCGCTGAATGCACAGCTGCCAAGTTTCTTCACCCATTTCCCATGTCCGGGAGCCAAGGATGCGATTCTCTTCACTGCATCTGGCCCCCAGGCATACTCTATGCCTTCCCACCCCTCCCACTCATCCCAAGAGTGATTCGCAAGATGTAGGCAGAAAAGGCGGAAGTGCTGCTGGTTGCCTCCCATTGGCCGCAGTGACCCTGGTATGTGGATCTGGTGAGTCTGTGGCCCGTCCCTAGTGGATTCCCCAGGACAGGATCTGTCTAAGCCAGGGGGTCATTCTGCACCCAGAGCCTCATTGGCTCCAGTTGACCATCTGGCACTTGAGAGGATCCTCCTGAGGAAGGACAATCTCTTAGAGCAGGTAATACACACTATACAGGCTTCCAGACATGCATCTACGAACCGTATTTACAACGCCACCTGGAGACATTCTGTTCTTGGTGTTCGAGGGCGCATCTCGACCTGACTTCGGCATCTGTATTGGAAGTCCTTGAATATTTACAGGACGGTTTGGGCAATGGACTAGCTCCTAACACTCTTAAATGGCAAGTTGCGGCCTTGCATACTGTTTTGTCTGGTGGCAAAGATCATCCACTGACTCAATATCCTCGGATTCAGAGTTTTCTAAAAGGGGCAGCCAACCTCCGATCTGCAGTTGTCCATCGGTACCCCATGTGGGACCTTTCCTTGGTACTTAATGCACTAATGTCATCCCCATTTGAACCATTGGAGTCCATTACTCTCAAATTCCTGACGCTCAAGGTCACCTTCCTGGTGGCGATAACCTCGGCAGACGGGTTTCAGAGATTGCAGCACTGTCAGTGTGGGAAGATCTTTGTATCTTCCATTTGAACAGGGTGGTGCTGTAGATGGATCCCTCCTTCCTGCCCAAGGTAAACTCCTGGTATCATCGGGCTCAGGAACTGATTCTGCCGGACTTCCGTCTGGACCTGGCACATCCTTTGGAACAACAATGGCATACCTTCTGCAGGTACATTAAACGGACTACATCCTTCCGCAAATGGTTGGCCTTGTTCCTCTCCTTCCATCCTTCGTCGTTGGGAAACCATCGGTCGCTTGCTCAAGGCGTGTATTGCAACAGCGTATGCACTTAAGAAAAAACCCTTGCCGGGGAGAATGTTTCCACATTCAATGAGAAGTGCGGCTACCACCGCTGCCTGGGCCACCCAAGCTTCTGTCTGTGACATTTGCAGGGTAGCCACCTGGACTTCCTTGACACCGTTTATCTGCCACTACAAGGTCAACTCCTTTGCCTCGGCTGAGGTGTCCTTTGGACGGCGTGTGCTCCAGTTAGTCTGTCCTACTTCTGTCACCCCGGAGCAGGCAGCCTCCCACCCATCATCTCACTAGCTTGGGTATATCCCACGCTTTGGATTCTCCAAGCAGCGCACTGGAGAATGGAAATCTTACCTGAACGTCCCTTCTATGCACGCTGCTGCAGAATCCAACCCACCCTTTTTGGCTTCTGTCTCTTGGGCCAGGTAGCTCTCTTCACACACTCTTTTCATCTACACCTTCATGAATAAACTGGAGCTCAGACAAGCGAAGGAGGTGTGGTCAAGGAAATTTAAAGAAACATACACTCAGTCTCTAGCAAATAGACGAAGAATAACCCATGCTTTGGATACTCCAGCAGCGCGCATAGAAGGGACGTTCAGGTGATAGTCCATTTTGATAGTTTTTCTGAATGCAAATAGGGTTAGTGCTGACCTGACATTGCTCCAAGGAAGATCAGTAATTATTGGCCAGAGTTATTGAGGCTAGGCCTTATAGAAGAAAGCTGTGGAATAAGAACTGCTGGGAAGTATTCTGTACCTCTGGGATAGAAGAAAAACATGTTAAAACTAACATGCACATGTATTTTCCTTCTAGAGAAGAAGGACCTTCTTTAACCCAGTATATTTCTTGGTTTTAAGAAGATAGAAAGCAGCTGTAGAACATGAAAATATTGCTGAGTATTCTAACAATATATCTTAAAATATATTTTATATATAAAATATAGGAGATTATATTTTGAGAGCAACATGCTACAAATATTCATTCAAATATAATATAAAACTTTTGCCTCTTGGTTAACTTCTAATTATTCTAGTAGATGTTCCAGCTGGCAGAAGGAGCCAAGAAGCAATGGGCTTCACATTTTGCATAGGTACAGTACTTATAAATGAAAAACCAGGATTCTGTGTAATTGTATCAAACACAAAGCTTGCTTTTCCAGTGAGCAAGATGAAAGCATCTTGTTGACTACCGAGATTGATTACCCAGCCATAAGTTATAGTTTTCATAGTTGAATACTACACTTTCATAAAATTGTACAATTTGGAATCTTTTATAAATTAATATAAACATAATACTTACATGTAAATATTTATTGTTTTATTAGCTCATCTGATTTACATCCACTTTTCATTCAGAACCTAAGGCATTGCTTTCCCTTTTCCATATATAAACAAGGGAGAGAGAAAATGGCTGGAGCAAAGTTGTCAAGTAAGCTTCTATGGGTTCCCTGAGAGGGAAGTAGAACATAGACAGCCCTATTGCCCAAAACCTCATCACTGTAGCAAAATATTGACTCATGTTGATCTTTGCATCTATGTTTGTTGCTCCAAAACCTGGTTATGAAAATACATGTACCATGTTTCCCTGAAAATAAGACCCTGTCTTATATTTTTTTTTAATCCCAAAATAAGTGCTTGGCCTTATTTTCAGGGAGGTCTCATTATTTTGGGGCTGTGGAGCAAGACGGGGCTCCTCTTGCCGTCTTACCAGATTTCCAGCTCTTTCTCCCTAACTCTACCCTGAGGAAATGGTGGGGACAGATTGAGCATGCAGTTAAATATTTTTGAGGAGGGCTTATTTTTGGCTTATTTTAGCACATGAGCTCAAAAGCCCAATTGGGCTTATTATCAGGGAAACGGTATTAAAATCAATGTTGCAACCTTTGTCTGATTTACAGTTTAATATATCTTTTATGAGAGTTTAAAAATTGAACAGGATTCTAGGTTGTTTTGGGTATCATTTGATTATGGTACAAAATAATTACCAGATTTGTATAAACTTTCTTCTAAGAACATGCTGACTTCATTATAAAATAGTAGATTCCCTTCCCAGCATATAAACACAGTGACAATCTAAAGATGGCCACAAGTGTCACTGTTGTCTTTAATTTTTTTTCAGCAAGTTGAATGCATTGTTCAGAGTCACATTTGTTGATACACTGCAAACAAATACAGCTGTATTTACTATAAAGATTCATGCTGTGGAGCTGAATAGATCAAGGATCAATTACATCTTTTATTTGGAGATCTTCAAGTCTCTGCCTTCCCTCCATTAATTAAGATTTCCCTCCTGTATGCTAAATCCTAACAATGCAAAACTATGTATTAGCAAGGAATAGCCTTGTTGTTTTGTAAGTCCTCAAATATGTATGTTTCTGTCTTGAAATTGTTTGTTATATGTATATTTTTATCTTAGCCTTGCACAAATAAATATTTTAGTATCATTAAGGATTGTTAATGTGTAATGCCTCTTCAAATCATTAAAGGAAATGAAATATCCTGGTGTTTTATCTTACCTAGCATTGCAAATAATATGCTATGGTAACTAGAAAGCACTTAGCAAGTTGGGTTTTTCCCTCCATATTTCAATAGGTGTTAGTCAAAATATGAAGAGAAGAAGAGTGAGTTATAATATAATTGACATCAGGACACAGTCATAGGTTTCTAATGGATAATACCTCCCAAAGCAGCCTACGCAGTCTAGACAATAGTGTGCTGTGAGTAGAGATCAAGGATACTATATAGATAGTGTTTATGAGAGAAGCAGCCAAAATGTTAACTGTTTCACCAAATTGAAAAATCCATGAGTCTCTAGGGAGGTACAGATTTCTCATATTTTAGTGGTAGAAACATATTTTCATTTTCAATGTAAATTTGTTATAATATGTATTCAGCAGGGTTTTTTTTAAAAAAAACCTTATTCAGGACTGCCCTGTGTTTGTAGTATTGTTCAAATATCTGTTTTCCATTCTGACTAAAACTAAGGGCAAATGTTTATGATGCATAACTTTTCAGGGCATATACAAAATAGTGGATAAACCTTTAGTGTCATAATGTGTTCTGTTAATAATGAAGGAAATATTTGGAAGAGCCTGTGACTTGAAGTTTTCTCCCGATTTCACATTACAGAGAATGACAGACATGAACTTATTGGGAGGGATTGGTGTAACCGAACTCCTGCTTGTGACATTTTCACTGGCCTCTAATTAGACTGTATCGGAACAAAATATGGAGGACTAGATGGCCTTTTGATGTAATAGTCTATAACTTTATGATATTTATATTTGTATACTTATATTGCAATCATCTCTCCTTATGCTTATGTAAACTTAAGAATGAACCCCTTGCAATAGGTATTGAAATAAATCTGGATTGTATACTAGCCTTCTTACTAAATAAATAATTTTCAAACTATGAAATACTTTTTCTTCACTGCTTTTTCCCCCAAGCTAATATCCTGGGATAGGTCAATAAGTTTGAACAATTCTTGAATCTTGCTTGTTAGACATAGATTATTATATTTCTCAATACTATTTTATACCATAGTACACAATATAAGTGCATTTTTGCCTCTTTGGAGTGAATTGAATAGTGAATCAAGGGGAAATTAATATTACTTGATCATGTTCTGCGAAATTGGGCAAAAGGAGTGAAATAACAAAGGTGCACTAGAAAAGCACAAAAACTGCTTCTATATCCTTATAAGGAAAAAAAAACCAGATTGTAACTATTACACATGCTAGTTATATTGGTATATTGAGATAGTTTTGAGAATATTCTAAAAATACATTTTTCTATATGTTTTACTGCTTTGTAAAAATCTAAACAAAAGCCCTATGCTTTCTTAGGTGGACATTGGGTTTCTGAGATCTGAAATTTGTCTTACCTTTTTAAAGAAGGAAAGCTTGAGAGAAATATATCTGAGCAATATATATATATATAATAGTTTATGCTTTTAGAAAATGTAGTGTTATAAAACGTTGAAGAGCTTTCTCTTAAGTTTCTAGTCATTTGTTTTATCTTCAACTCACCCCACCCCACCCCGGTCCTTTTCCTGGTTTTCCTTTCTGCTGAATAACAGTCAGCTTTTATTGGTATCCCTTGTTAAGTTTTTCCATTCTGTTTTGAAGTAGAAACACGTTCTACTTTTGTGGTCTTGAAGGAGGCTAAAAACATGGTCAATTTCCTGTTATTTCTATAGACAGCTCTTTCCTGATTGTGACTCTCTTCCTCCTTGCTGCTGGCATAAGCTTCTGTCTAGCTTAGGAGCACTTAGTTGTCACCTCATTCAGTTCATGCAGCATTGGCTGAAAGAATAGCCTCAGGCTTCTATTCCTCCTCCCTTCCATAACTCTACTAGTACCATGGTGAAAGAATTAGATTGCTGTGAACATTGCCAGAAACTGACATTGAATCCCTAATGACAGCAAGAAACAGTGTGGTTGAAATCTATGTTGCTTCTTCTGCATCTGAACCAAGAAGAGAGGAAATGAGATTAGATTTTGGATGCCTGTATTACTCTTCCATGAACTCCATCATGAAGTCGTAACACTTTTTAAGAGGAATAGATGTTTGTTATATTTGTTACATTTATTACAATGATAAAGCCACCCATCTTTCAACCAACTCTGGGTGGCTCCCATTTAAAATTTAAAAGACATACAAAATCATTTTAAACTATAATTTTTAATTATTCACTAACACAAATGCTGAGAAGACTTACATGTTGTACCTCCTATTATTGATGCAGATTTGTTTTCTTAACTTAAAGTTATGTTGGCAAAATTGACTTAAAACAAACTTGGAAAATATTGCTAGTCATCTGTTGATATGTTGGATTTATATGCAACTGAAGTAGAAATTCCTTGTAATACATTTTCTTAAACAAATGTTCTCAGGCTAGTATTAGAGTTCCCTCATGCACCTGGGACATCATTTTGGAATTAATGTTTCACAACCACCGTGGCAACCATGGTCTTGTCCCAGGTAATCTCAGATGTAGCACATATAGGTAGAGACACATTAGACTTCTTTATCTCTGACCTGCTGGTACAGGTCATTGAATATGTCTTGACCTAGATGAGTTTTACTGCCTTCTAAGATCCACTCAGATTCACATGTAAATCCAAAGCCACTTTTCTCAATAATCCAGTGGACAGTTCTGTTGAGTGCCTGGTTATCTTCTTGGATTGGAAATCAGTTCAAGCTCTTGACACAATTGCCTCTGAGTTGCCTCTGGCAGCTAATTCTGAAGATCATTTTGATTTCTGAGAAACCGTGAGAATAAAGCCACAGAATGATATCTGGAGCACTAATGGAAGAGAATGAAAAATGAATCTGATTGAGCATATATTCAGTCTTGAGTGTAATGATAAGGCTAGAGAAGCATCTCCATCATAATTATGTCAGATGGTAACCATCCAGTGGTACTGATAAGGCTTCAAATTTCCTTAGGTGACACTGTCTTTTTACATATACTTTACGAGTAGAAATCATTGTCAAAGAGTTTTGATTCTAAATGAATTAATAACTGTGGCAGCATCTATTAAATGAGATTCCTTTTGGTCTGCAGACACTGATGAAATGGATAAGATCTGTGATTTAAACCATGACCATCCATCCAGGAAATGGGCTGGTAATAATCAGAAGGAAGTTATGTCGATAGACTCGAAGGAAACTTTCCTATGTTTCCTTCAAACAATGTACCTCTTTCCTGGACCATATTATATGCCAGTCTCTGACCATATTAGATGCCAGTCTCCCAAGTTTTCATTTGGAGATAAGGCTATTGAAAATGCAGTCGGGCATCAGTTGCAGAGCACTCTAGAAGAATTAGATTTTTTTTAGATCCTTTGCTATCAGGTTAAGGCTAGGGTTTACATTAAAACCTAATGGCTAAAGGCTAGGGTTTACGTTAAAACCTAAATGGAACTGTGTACTCCTTGTGGTACTGTTACATATCTTGGAAGACTTCAACAGTATAGACCCGTGATGGCGAACCTATGGCACGCGTGCCACAGGTGGCACGTGGAGCCATATTGGTGGGCACACGAGTGTTGCACTAGCTGAGCTCCAGTGTGCATGCACGCACCAGTCAGCTGATTTTGGGGTCTTCCAGTCCCACCGGAAGTCAGAAAACGGGCTGCTTCTGGCCTCCAGAGGGCCTCCAGTGGGGTGGGGAAGGCCATTTTTGCCCTCCCTAGGCTCCTAGAAAGCCTCTGGAGCCTGGGGAGGGCGAAAAACGGGCTTACTGGGCCCACCGTGCCATTGCATGCCAAAAGCGGGGGGGTCGTGCGTGCATGCATGGGGGGCATGGGGGGGCACACTGAATTATGGATTTGGGCACGCGTGCTTGCGGCCCCCCCAATGCTCCCCCTGCTTTTGGCACACGATGGCAAAAAGGTTATCCATCACTGGTATAGACCA
>JANHZT010007380.1:57252-67730 GCA_032468215.1 Stegonotus admiraltiensis | reverse complement strand
ACTCCCTGGGAGTTGAAGTCCACAAGTCTTAAAGTTGCCAAGGTTGGAGACCCCTGCTCCAGAAAACTTTGTAAGAAAACTGCCAGTATTTGTCCAGGCAGTTGCCAAGAGTCAACACCGACTTGAAGGCACACCTATACAGATCAGGCTTTAGAACTGGATTGAGAAATGTTACAGTAACAAAGTAGTAAAAATGACCACATAAAAATATAAGACTAAAGTATAAAATCTATTCTCTTCTTTTACTACTCCTAATTTTCATACTGAGAATCTTGCACATGTATTCAAGAGAGCTGAGTAATGCAATATCTGGAAACTCGACCCTTTCCCATTGGTGTTCCATATAATATTGAGAAAGAGAATGTTATGCTCATATTATGCATTTAAAAAATAGTTTACCATTACCCTTCAAAATGGGTAAGGGGGACTACGATTGTAGGACCTATACACATACACTACATTAATCAGGAGCAGTTGGTAAGGTTTTTGCTTTACAACCCCCAGATCAAATCACAATAAAAGGGGCACATACATAAGATACAATATATATCGATCATAAATATATATTCTTGTCAGAGATAATGATATGAAGCAAGCCTCTAGCTTGTTACCCTATTGCATAATGCTTGAATGCTCAGTAAGCTTTCCTATCTGGGGGTAGAGAATTACTCCTTCGTGTAATTGTTTCTTTCTTAAATGTGTCAAATGATAATGAATCTTTCTATCAAAGGATATCAGTGGTACGTCACTTAGGAGTTCTAAGCAGGTGCCATTGCAATTATTCACAAGATATGGCGTGCCCCAGCTCTAATTAGACTTTGAAAAAACTGGTCCTGGCCAGTGGCATCAGGAATGGTAGGGCCATAGAAAATACCTGATAACTGTGGGATTATTGCTTTGTTAAGTGGAATCAGTTCAGATCAAGTGTCTAGTCTAGCAACACCTATGCTTTTTGCTTTACTTAGGACTGATAACATTTGTATATGAACTTCTGGTTTATCTTGTTACTTCCCACCCAGTCCCTGCCCACAAATATAAATAAAGTCCCAAACAAATTGGGTTATTTTGCTTTTGCAGCTCGTAAAGAAATAGAAATTGTTTCCTATTTTTACATTATTGGTTTAAACTTTGACAGACACACCCTGACAGGGCCATTCAAGTATCAAACAACAACAGTAACAGCACACCTTTCAGACTAATTTAGTTGTATCTTCATTCCTCTTCTTCTTCTTCCATACTATGTTATGTAAGCAATTCAAGTGAAAGCATTGGTAAATTAACATGAAGATTTTGGATCCCTGTCAGATATTCTAAACAATGCTATTAACTTATTGGACCAAATAATTTCCAAATTTCAACGTACTCGTGGTAAATCATTAGAGAAATATATTAGACCGTGGTTCTCAACCTTTTCTTCACCACAGGCCCCTTTTAAATACCTTTTGTGGCCTCAGACCATGGCCACTGACCCCCAAGACTTAACTCAAGATTTAAATCATAACATTTCTCTAATCCTCCATGGACTCCTGTGACAACATTGTGCCCCCCCAGGGATCTGGGGACCACAGTTTGAGAACCACTACATTAGACTATGATAGGGAGGACAATGATTAAAAAAACAATATATAAACATTTTTTTTGTTATGGATCAAATATGAAGCAACTGCTTGCCATTAAAAAAATCTTACATGGTATGATCAAGACAAATTTAAGTGCACACTTACCTGGAAGTAAAGACCATTAAACTCAATCAAAGCTGCAATTTTATGTATGCTTGTTTAAAAAGAAGCTCCCTTAAGCCCAATGGTGCTTATTTTTAAAGAGGCATTAGAGAAATGAAACTATCAGAATACAATTCAGAAATATTAATGTCAGCAGAAATTTTGGATAGGCACATTTAAGACCTTTCATTAGCAGAAGGACTTTTCTTTGTGAAATGGTGGGAGGCAACTCATTCCTTTTAATGCATCCTCAGACTGTTTTCCGGAGAGTTACAGATGTTTTTGGAACAGAATTGGGCTGGGAGTACAAGATATATAAGGAACAAAGTGGAGGGAAAGACTTCTTGAGGCACATGCTTACATGACAGTCCTCACACTCTGTGTGTTGCATAGATGGCTGTTTTGGAATTTATGGTTTATTGAATAAAGCACAGTTGGCTGGATTTGTAGAACTTGATAAGACAGAACTAAATACATAATGGTTTAGTGTAATGTATGAAACCTGATGTACTATTTCTTTACTGTCACTTTCTAACCACCTGGGTCTAACCATATATGTATATATGCCATACCAAATGATATTGAGTACCATGAAGAAACCTTGATGCTATGTCATCAAGTATCCCCGCCATCTTAGCTGTGAACTGCTTGGCTGACATTTCCTGTGTGTGTGTGTGTGTGTGTGTGTGTGTGTGTGGTGTAATTTTTTTTTTAAGTGATGGATTGGACTCATTTATATAGAGTGAAAGAAAGCTAAGCCACCACCTTTTCTCTGTCATCTATATCACACATGCATGAGTTGAAGAAAGTTGTGAGGAGGTCCCTGGTTGGAGCAGCTGCACTGTGCATCTATTCTTGCTTTCTGTTTAGGAAGGAAATGAATTAAACCTTAAGCTAAATTCCCTACCTTCCAAATTCAGATGACACATCATCTGACCTTTTGCAGACCTTGGGTCAGCATAACCACAGTTTCATAAGCCTTCGTAAGTTTCGTAAGTTTCACAGGGTAAAATTTATTGTTTCATGTAAACATTTTACTGAAATGTTGACATGGCCCCAGGCACTGCAGAAATATGACAAGAATTTTAGATTTTATTTATATCTATATTTCTCATATTTATAGAGTTAATCTATGTTCATGCCTTCTTATAGATTATAGGTGGATTCATATAACTCGTTATATGTGATTTGCCTGTGATTTAGCATGTCATGGGAATTGAGCCACTAAGCTTTGTAAGCAATGATTTAGCTTACTGTGTAGCTCAGCCAATTATGATTTATTCAGTAAACAATAGTACAGCAAAGCACTGCATTCTGGGAATAAATCCTTATTTAAAATACTAATTGCTTCCAGATAAGTCTCATTATTTTGCTTCATTCACAGAAGGTTGCAGAGGATTCCAACAGAGATGTCTGTAAGAAATCAGGATGATATAACTGATGTCAACATGTAAATAATGTGAATTCTGTAATTGGCCTCAGTTGTTTCTTTGATGCAAATTATATAATTCATGTCCTTTGCCCTATGATATTATGATGAGCATGATATCAATTGCCCCCAACTACAGATGCCCATGGACTTTAGAAATATTAGTCTTCCATTTGTAATTCTGATATATTGTTCCATCTTTTACCTTCTCTCTATGGAGAGAAACTTAGCTGAACGGTGCCTTCTTATCAGCCATGCTTTGAGCCGTCTGCTTGGAAACAAGTTTTTCTAAATTGATTGCAGAATCTGAACAAGAGGTCCCACAGGAAGTAAGGTACTTCGCTCTGTTATGATCTATGGATCAGAGGCCTTTGTCTTATAGTGCACAATTGTAGTACATAAAATGTATTAGATTTAAATTTCTTTGGTCATACCATGTGCTTTCAATTCCATGAAAATTGGCCACTTTTCATTTTATAAAACTGAAATACACACCGATAGTGTTTAATGTTTCTCTCCTCAATCCGTTCTGATAGGGACACTTCTTAAAAGGGATTACAACCCAGTAGTAGGAAAGAAATATTTTAAAAATTTAGTATAGCTTTTTTAAATCCATAGGGGGGTTAATTAAAAAAAGAACTTAAATACTAACTGGTACTGAAGATACCGAGCTAGATCTCGATTCCCTGGTCTTAGTGTTGGGCATGGCAATGGTGCAGCATGACACTCCTACGGTGGCTTCAGGTAGCTCATCTTCATCGGTCCATTCATTAAGGTCGGGGTTGTAACACTGAATACATTTCTTGTATTTCTTTTCTATTTCATTCCAGCCTCCCACTAAGTAAATTCTTCCATTAAGATTAGAAGCACCAGCAGTGCTCACACCAGTTGGAAGAGGAGCAACATAATTCCACTGGCCAGAATATGGACTATAGCATTCAACAGGAAGCACATCAACTCTTTCCCCTCGCCCTCCCAATTGGGACCCTCCCATGACGTAGACCTTTTCCCCTAGGGTAATGGCACAGTGCCACCCTCTCGGGGTGCTAAGGCTGGCCTTGTCATGCCAGTTGTCACTAGCAGGGTCATACATGCAAACCGAGTGGGAGTAAGCATTATTGATGTAGCCTCCTGTTACCAAGATCCTACCATCTACTACTGCACTAGCATGGCAGCACCTGGGCATCTCCAGTGGAGACTTCAGTTGCCACTGGTTAATTGCAGGAACATAACATTCAACCGAAGAGAGACACCCTTCAGAATTGCGACCACCAACTGCAAAAAGGAGACCGTTGAACACATTTAGACTAAAATGAGTGCGCTTTTGATTCATATTGGCCAGATGTATCCAAGTGTTGAAGCGAGGATCGTACCTGAAAAAAGTTAAGGAAGTATTAATGCCACAGGAATGCCAGCTACATTTACAGGTGTTATTTTGTTGAAGCTTTATTTTCTGGCTTTATCTTTCGGTAGGTCACCTTGGCCAGGTTGCTGTGGCTGAGTCACCCTGGTGGGTTACCACTGCCATCTTGCCCTGGCCACATCACTGCCACTGACTCACCCTGGCCAACTGGACTCAGGACAAGTCACCCTGGCCAACTGGACATGTGGACAACTCACAGACATGGGACAATTTGAGGAAAAAGTAGGGAAGGGAAGAGGCACTTCCCCTTCAGCAGAACAAAACATCAGCCCTGGCCAGTGAAACGCAGGGATGGGGGCAACTTTCAGGAAGGGGAATTGCCACTGTGGAATAATTTGAGGATGAAGCGGGGAGGGAAAGAAGCACCCCCCCCACCAGAATAAAAATCAACCCCACATGGAGTGGAATCCTGTGTAGAGTAGCATTCTCTTCCCTTCCCCATGAGTGGTCCCCACCCCTGTGTCCTATCAGCTGGGGCTCATGTTTCTTCTGGTGGGGGAGAGGAAGTGCCTTTTCCCCTCCCCTCTTCATCCTCAAATTGTCCCACAGTGGCAACTTGTCCCCGTGTCCGGTTGGCTGGGGTGACTTGTCCTGCATCTAGTTAGCTGGGGTGAGCCAGAAGTAGCAACCAGACCAGGGTGAGCTGGCAGCAGCAACCCAGCCAGGGCAAACTGGTCATGGACACTTGGCCATGGTGAGTTGTCCTAGATCCACCCCCTCTCCATCTCTCTCCTGTTTTTTTAATTGAAATCATCTTTAAAGCATCTCATGCTCCATTCTTCTTTGATGTAAAAACACTTAGGGACAAGAAGAGCTGAGAATGAGGAGAAGAGCTGACAAGAGAATGACAAGAAGAGCTGAGAATGAGGAGAAGAGGTTTAAATCCTTCCCATATTGTTTTTCAGCTGCTCCTTCTGATTTATTACACTTCAGTTTTTTCTTTTACTATCAAAAATCTTTTAAGGAGAAAAACATGAAATTCCACAATAACTTTGCAGAGTTGGCTAATGCACTTAGACCACCAATATACAGGTACTAAAGTAGGAAAGAGTACCTGAAAGAATGCTCCTTCAAAAGAAGAAAATAAATTTGATTCTTGAACATATTCATCACACAAATAGAAAGGCAACAGACAATGATTTAACACTAGTTTTATAAAATTATTAAGGGGTACGTGTTATCACATTATATATGAACATGTGAGATAGTGACCTTTCCCTTGACTGAAGATTTGTATTTATAATGCCACACGACTGTATTAATTATATGCCCATTCTAGACAATTAATTCTGAACTTAGTCTTAATAATTAAAAGAGATATACAAATAAGAAATCAGAAGAGTGACTTTGAGAACCTTATTTTTGATTTATAAAATAGTGTTTTTTTGAAGTTTTCAAGGATTTTCTTGGATGAGAGAAGGAGAAAATGAAAAGAAACCAAGTTCTGGGATTCTACTTAAAGGTCAAGATTGTTAAAATTAAAGGGAAGGAATATAAAGTTGATTTATTTGATCTAGGTTAAAATGTGTACATTATTGTTTCTGGTAACCCTTAATGGACTGTTGTTGACCAGGACTGAATGATGAGACTTTAAAGATTTGTTTATAGAAAAGAGAAGAGATATAGGAAGAAGTGATCTTTTCTTCTATATTCAGAGTAAGTGATAAGGTAGGGTGTTCAAAGTAAAGGGAAGGAATATAAAGATACACACACACACATACACACACATTTCTGAGAACCCTTAATGGACTTTTCCTGATTAGCATCAAATGAGGAGGCTTTAACAAATTGTTTATAGATAAGAGATGAGGTAATGGGAAGGTAGTGTTGTATTTTCCGAGAAGGTCATAAATTACTTATGTTGTTTGTACTTGCTGGGCTGAAGGAGGAAATTATTTCTTTATTTATTTCTTTAAAAAATGTGGCCAGGAAAACTGTACAGACTTGTTTCTGTAGTGACCAAGGGTTAGAATTGATTTGATGGACCATAACAACAATGACAGATATTTATGAAAATAAAAATTGAATCAGTTGCAGGTCTGTCCTAATAGACCAGTCTGGATAAAATAATCTCAAAATTATTCCAGAAATGTATAATGCTTTTTTTTTAAAAGTCTGCATTCTTTGTTCAGAAGAGGAAAAATCTTTTTAAAATGCTTATAAATAATTACTAAAACATTATCAATTGCAAACTTACAAAAGGAGAACTTTTGTACTAGCTCTACTATCACTCTTCTTACAGAGTCCCTTCTAGAAAATTAGATGGGAATTTTCAAAAGATGTGAAGCTAATAAATGAAAAGTTTCGGTGATATCAGTCGGCTACAGCATACTGAAGGAAGGAGGTCCTAAAGTATAACCAATTTGAAATCAGTTCTTGGCATCACAAAGCAAAATTTTGGAATGCTTTCCACCATTCTTCTATAAAGTGTGGCATCTTGCTTCTTACAGATTTTGTGATGCACAGATTCATTTTTAGAAAGTTCCTTATGCGTGAACAAATCTACTCTCTAGTCAGAATGATGTACATTGACTGGCAGTTTCTCATGACATGCCAGAAACCAGACATTGAATATTCTGCATGTAAGTCCAAACTTCTAGTGCTGAGATATAATTCTTTCCCAAATTTAAACGTGATTTCAGGCTGTGTATAATTAGGACGTGGTGAAGAGAAAAACTAACCGTATATGATTTGGCATACGTGGTGGATAGTACATGTCTTCTTTGCTGCAAGACATATGTGGAAAACGGAACATATACATCTTTCCATTCCATAAGAAGTAAGCAGCATAATATATTTCTAGCACTGAAACTAAGTCATCTGGCTGACTCTAGAAATTATTCTGAGCAATTTGGAAGAAGAATGGAGCATTATAATAACGAATGTGCGGTAATGAGTTAACACAGTGGGCTAAAATGCTGATGCTCTCATGAAACTCACGATACTCTGGGCTGATCATTCAGCTTCTCAGGATCAAGTGAGGATAAAATCTTGAAAGGGTAAAGTGTGTGTATCATCCTCAGCTCTTTAGGATAATGTTTAGAGAGGAAATGCAGATGTCCATAGTTAAAAATGTACTAATTACTGTATATTTATATCTTCCTTCTAAAATGGAAACGTCTTCCTTGAGTGGTCTTCTGGCAAATCCTTTCACAGCAAATATATCCCCTATTATATCCTTCTCTTATCTTTTTTCTTCCTTTATCAGGATAGTCATGGAAAAAAAGGAAGTACTGGCATGCAAGGTTACTGCCAAACAGGAGTCCTAGAAGTTGCCCAATTGTTCTGGATGTTCCAGAAAACATGGAGGGCTACAAAAAGTTCTTTCGTGTTTCAAACAAATAAAAGAGTCACTAAGAATTCCATAACAGGACATAAACCACACACTTTTGCCCTAATAGACAGAAGGATGGTGTTGGTAAAATGGGATAATTTTTATAAAGAAAATTATGCAGATGAAAATTACTATCCTCAAATTGCAATCTGAATCACTCATACTTTGTTTTTAATTTAAAAAGAAACAGATTAAAATAATGGAACTCTGTTGTTGCAGGGAATGATAGCAATAGCACTTAGACTTATATACCACTTCACAGTGCTTTACAGCATTCTCTGAGTGGTTTACAGAGTCAGCCTATTGCCCCCAACAATCTGGGTCCTCACTTTACTGACCTCAGAAGGATGGAAGGTTGAATCAACCTTGAGTCACTCTGAATCAAACTGCTGGCAGTCAGCAGAATTAGCCTGCAATACTGTATTCTAACCACTGTGTCACCACAGCTCTTATAATGGTAACTATGGTCCTCAATCATCAACTGTACTTGAGGAGGGGAGGAAATGAGTGAAACTGAATATTTATGTATTTTTCTTTTTATAGTATATGTGGAACAAAACATAATTTGATTTAATGTAAATTGAATTAACATTAATTACATAAACTACTTAATACGATTGCTCTCCAAATACATATTAATTTATTAATTTCCTACAGTCGCATTCTGTCATTGACCTCTGATTCTCAAAGGAACTCCAGGATATGAAGCACCAGAAGAGATGCTAGAATGTCACTGGAGAAAGACAAAGAGCTAATCTGACTCAATATAGGTAAGAGCCTTTATTACCCTTTAGCATGGGTGTCAAACTCATGCCGTCACATTGCTGTCACGTGATGTATAGCGACATTTTCCCCCTTCACAGAGCTGGGGTAGGCATAGCCTGCTCTTATTGCATCTGCAGAGGATTATTTCAGGCATATATTGAACAAAGATACTAGGATTTACTTTGAATTGTACTCTGGTTGTGTAAGTCTAGTAGCATTGACTTAGATACAGTCTGGCAAAAAACAGGGAAGAGTTCCTCACATTACTAATATTTTATTATCTGGGAAACATTTGAACTTTCTAGCCCCAAGAAAGTGGACAAGATCCTCAGAGCTGTAACCAAAGTCACCTATATATTAGATCCATGTCAGTCCTGATTGGTCAAGGCTTCCAAGGAGGTGACATATGGTATATATAGAGCCAAATGGTGATGAATTCATCTTTGAGGGAGGGGTGATTCTACTTGCGATTATGGAGGCGATGACCTACTCACTTCTCAAGAAGCTATTGCTGGGCCCAGTGGTGTTGGACAATTTCTGACCCATATCAGAAACCATAAACTTCCCTTGTTGAGAAGATTATTGAGCTGCAGTTTCTGAGGGCTCTGGAAGTCACAGATTATCTAAACCTATTAGATTTCAAGCCTGGATAGAATGCCAAAACAGCATTGATTTTGTTTGTTGATAACTTATTTTAGGACAGGATGGGAGCATCCTGGTGCTGTTCGAACTCTTAATGGCCTCTGGTAACATTGATTGTGATGTTCTTCGTGATTAGCCTGGCAGGTTGAAAGTGAGAGGCATAGGATACAGTGGTTTTCCTTCTTGTAGGGTTGGTTTCATGTTAATTGAGGCAGGGGATGAGGCTGTCACAGTTTAGTCCTGAGCCTTTGCTTTGTAAGATGCCTCAGGGCTTGATTTTCTTCCTAACCCTGCTTAATATCTGTCATCATGGGATTAGGTATCATCAGTACATTGATGAAACCCAGTGATGTATCTCAATCCTTGCCATCCAAGTGATATTGTTGAAATTGTATCTGGAAGTTGTAAGATTCTGGGTGGGGAAGAACAGGCTCAGAAAACCATAGTAAGACTGAGTGACTGGGATCATCTGGATCCAGAAAGTTTCTATCTTCATTTCTAGAGATGGTCCCAGTATGCCTAATAGAACCAGTGTGCAATTTGCACAAATCCATCTTGTGCACAAAATCTGGATTGGGAGTTCTACTCAAGATCATCTCAACCTTTGTGTGGCTATATAGACCACTACTTCACTAGTTGCACTGGTTACCAGTAGGCTCCTGGATGCAATTCAAGTTGCTGGCATAGTGCTTAGTTATTTGCAAGACTGCCTGTCTCTAATTATTTCTGCCTACTCAATAAGATCTGACCTGGTGGGCATATTCTGGATCTTGACACGTAAGCAGTGCTAACAGGACATGTCTCTTCTCTATTACTGCACCTGTCTTATGTAACAACATCCCCCTGCATGCCCACCACCCCAAATCCAGATGGCTCTACTTTCCTCTGAAAGGCTCTGCCTCTTAGACACTGGCTTGGGAGTTTCTATGCCTATCACAATTCTAATTTTTTTCAATTTTGAAAATTGTCTCTTGTGCCAGCACTGGTAATATATAATAATTTAATGTATTTTGGTTAATATGTGATTTTTTAATACTATACACTCTCCTGGGTCGTATTTATTGGGCAACTTTATGAATTGGTAGTGGCCTTGGTAGTACAGTGGACTAAAACACTGTTATTAACATCTGCTGCCTGCAATTACTGCAAGTTCAAATCTCACCA
>JANHZT010007375.1:17282-29212 GCA_032468215.1 Stegonotus admiraltiensis | reverse complement strand
ATGGAAGGCTGAGTCAACCTTGAGCCTGGTGAGAATTGAACTCGCAGTAATTGCAGGCAGCTGGCAGCTAAGTGCTTTTAACAGCACTTTAGTCCGCTGCACCACCAAGGCTCTCTCAACCCTGCAAGAAAAAGTTCAGACTTTTTTGAGTTGCCTATAGATAGAACTCAATAACAACTGGAAAGATGAAGTGATGGTTGTGCCTTTTATGGCCAGTCTCATATTACACCACAAGAAAAAGAGGAGCAAGCAGACAGCAATGACTGTTCATATTGCACCTCCATAGGCATAATTGTCAGTCCAAATTTCTTTCACATGATACCCAGGAGAGTAAGGGGAAAAAAAAAGTTTGCACACTTGTTTGTGCTCATCCAGGTGGCAAACATCAGGGGTAACATAATGGAGAGGTTCAGAAGATGTTTTGGCTCGTCTCTCAGTTTTCATGCTTCATTTTCAACCTTTACTTATTAAATAGGCAAATGTGTACCTTAAATTTTGTGAGAAGGAAAAATGGGCAGGAGAGTAGGTTGGGTGTTGTCCTACGGAGTAAGTGGTCTTTATTCCATGTTCCTGAATAAACTGCTTTTTAAACTTAAAGGACTACAGGGTTGCAGTCTTCCCTCAAATACTGTTTTTATTTTATCTTTGAGATCCAGTTCAATTTACCCTTAGTCTACTTAGCACTAGTTTGTTCACAGTTCTTTAGCTGGATGACGGTTCTCCAAATATCTGAGAAATGCAAACCAAATGCATTGTTGCATACTTGGGACAAAACTACTTACGTAGCATTTGCCATTTCAATAGGGAAAAAAAAGCTGAAATGTATGACCTCAATATTCATTTCCTCCAAAATGTTATGTGCTGGGACTTTTAAATGAAGTTGAATTTCAATATTGAAATCTTGTCATTTCATTTGAATGGTTCAAATTTAAAGCCTTCTTTACATTTAACTGATTAAAAAGAAAACAGCATGGAAGAAAACCTGCATCCATTCTGAGAATCTTTTGATCAATTCATCTCTTTCATTCCCACTCAGCAATTGCACAATCAAAAAGGATCTCCAGGGTACGGATAAGCTGGTTTTCACAAAATTACTAGGAGTCAAGCTCAAATGCAAAACATTATTTTACTTAGACAACAAACCTCTAAATAAAAAGTATTAGCACTAACTTGCCTTTTCTCCAAAACTACTTTCACTATCAAATTTCAAACAAAGAATTTAGGTGTTAGAATTATTGCTTAAACTGTCACAAACAGTTAAAAAACAGTAATCAAAATTTTCAAACTAAGGTCAGTGACTGACCAGTATGCCTAACCTAGTCTACAAGCTTAGGCTATAGTGGGATTTAGTTATAGAAAACTACGGAAATGGCTATGGCTAATATTACTACCCAGCAAGAATGTACAGCTGCCAATTATCCCAGATATTTGAAGAAACTATAAAAAATGAAAATACCGTTGGACTCTTATGTAGGGGTGATTAACACGTCAGCCATTTAAATAGAATGGCAGGTGGTGGGATAGGGATTTGATAGCAAAGTAACATTTATGCCTAATAGTTGAATAACTGCAGAGTAAATGAAGGGCATGCTCTTGTCAAGGAGCAAGGCACTGTCTGATCTATGCAATTGTCATGCATAAACGGGTGTGTGTATGCATAAGAGAGTAAATCTTCAAGATACAGCCCAAATCACATAAAGACCAATATCTCCTACTCTCTAAGCAATCTTATTACCTTCCAAGTTTGCTTTTGATGAATGAGAATTCAGTGGAACAAACATCTTACAGCACATCTCCTTCTCTTTCTCCATGTAATCTCTGTAACAGCTGCAAGTTAAAGCAAATGTTTTCAGCACTGGAGTGCCATCAATTTGCTTTTAAAAAGCAGACATTTTAAAACAGTCTAAACATGCAACTGTTTACTCTGGAACTACAGAACTCTGTGAGTGTGGCTAATAACATCAAGAACTGCAACTTGTCAGGTTTTGCACTTAATTTAATGAACCTTAAAATCAGACTGACTATAATGCAATACTGATCAGGAGTCACAACAGAGATTTCCAGTTGAATATAATGAACATCATTTAATGAAATTTAGTATCTGTTATTGTTATCATTTATACTATCTTTATTGTTTATATCAATTACAGTTAATTTTAATAATTTGACAGCTGAATATGTTGTGCATCATTTAAATTGTATTAACACATTTCCAGTGCCCAATAAAATGATCGCTTGATAAATGACTGTTTAAAAGCATGAAATCCAGAACACACTCAACGTTTGTAAAGCAGAAGCAAAATATCTGCTAAACAAAGAAGCCAGTTATGTCAAAAGCCAACCAAAACCATGTCTGTTCTCTTGTGAGTAGGTTCGCAAATACCTTTAGCTGAAAGAACCAGTGAAATTCTCCTTCTAGCATTCTGTTGAAAGGCTAGAAAAATAGTTAGCATTAAAGTGTCCTGTCTAGCATTAGGGGGAAAATGGATTTTAGTCTGTCCAAATAAAGGCATTTTTCCAGTTGTATGTTATCCAGAAAAAAACAAACAAACAAGTGAACCTGCACTTAGCAAAGAACAGAGGGAAATCATCTAAAGAAACAAATAGGGAGCTTCAGAGGGATGTGGAAACTTTCCCACATCCTAATAGTGTTTCCAAGCGCTGGACAACTGAAACAGATTTTTTATTGACATTTGATCAATGTTTCAACAGGCTTCACCATCTCAAAAGATTTAACCTACAAGTAGTCCTCATTTAACAACTGGTCACTTAATGACCATTTGAAGTTATGATGGACCTCCCCAGAGCAACTTACGATCTTGATTCAAAGTTTTGATGGCCACACAATCCCTCTGCAGTCATGTGATCACATTTTAGGTGCTCAGTAACTAGCTCACGTTTATGGTCATTTGCAGGGCCCGGCTTGTGACTATAATTTTCAGCATTTTTTTTTTTTGCTGGTTTCCAGCAAAAATGTTCATTGGTAAAAAAGTGTTTCTTCACAACCACCACAAAAAGGCCATAAAATCGGGCATGGTGAATTGTTTAACAACTGCCACAACTTATGACTGTAACTACGGGTTCACTTACGGTTGTAAATTGTACTTTGTAGCAAACTAGTGCTATTTCTCCTTATTTGGTATGCTCACTTATTCAGTCCAATATAGTCATTAGAAGTATATTGAGGATTGAATAGCTACAGGGAATAAATTTGAACCATTACCATGAATCTAAGTGGTAAGTGAATGGGTATCCAATTCAGCTAATATAGCAGTCAAGTAAGTGCTCTATCACCTGGCCAGCTTTTTCAACTCATTGTTAATATCTTGGTTGAAGGGCTGTTCTTTCTGAGCTTTGACCAGAAACTCTCGGGCTCTCTCATACTCTGTCAAGTAAAGGCATGCCTGGAAATTAAGAATACAGAATGCACATAAGTTGCAATTTCAGTTTGATCACTTCTCTTGAAGAGTAAAACAAGGTGAAGGATTTTCTTTTTTGCCAGGTTCACATAGCAAGCTGGAATTATTTGCAATTCTGCCTTATTGATTGTAAGCAAGAAGTCTTGCACGCAATGATAAGTTCATACAATGGACACTTTAGGACTATTATTCACATCAGTTTTGAGAGCATGTTGCAGACACATGAAGAATGACAGCTAGGCAGTGTGGGGAAGGAGAACTTATCATAAAATAGTACATAGCCAGATACAATGCAACAATCTGTCAAAGTCAAATTGGTGAGATTATTTCCTTCCACCCCCTCTAGCCTATAAAACTTTATTGGAACCATTCGTTTACCTATGTCAAATAGGATACATTTACAAGCAAAGCACAGATCTGCAGTCACTTAGCATCCATGGTCTCCATATTAGTACCCATTTTTAAAAGATGGGTTTAACATTGTGTAAATCTATCTATTGTGGTTTGTAAATCATGGTTCATGGTTTAACTGGTTGTGCATTTCCAGAAATTGTATTTAAGTAAGAATTATTTTAATAAACTGTGGATTATAATGATATGTAATTTAAATCATTGCCTAACTAGTTTTTTTTGCTTCCTGTCAAAGATGTTAACTACATTAGAAACAGAAAAGCAAAGATATTAACATAATTTCCAATCTGAGATTTCCGTGTAAGAAAAGCAAAGCAGAAGTAATTAGACATCACATACTAGAATGTAATCTGTAAAGAATAAAGTAGGTTCTCCACAAAATTGTTTTACTGTTAACATTATTTACTTTAAATCTCTTCATATATTGATGGCATTCACTGACACTGCCTAAGTATCTCATGGTGAATAAACCTGGGAAACTTTTCACAACCTATTTTCACTTTCAGAGCTAAAATGAGGATTGTTGTGCCAATTTCAGTGGTCTTTATAATCAGTTTACAATATGAAACACCAAATAATTACTTTAAGATGATGATGGAATAAGCTGAAACATTTTAATACACTCTTAGCAAATTAAGCCCTAACAATTTCCTAGCAGGAAGCAAAGCTAGTCTTACTTAATAAAAAACAACAACAACAAAGAATTGCAAGATATTCAAAATGGGGAAAAAAACCACCCTCCTTACTTGGCCACACCTGAAGAGGGCTTTAGCATTCTTTTTATCTAGCTCTAAGGCTTTTTCGCCATAGGCTAGGGCTCGATCTGGACGTTCCAACTTCAAGCAAACGAAAGATAAATTCAGGAAGACCAGAAGCCTGGCAGCATCAACTTTGTCTTTTTCAGTCTCCTTGGCACATATACGATTGAGTACTGAAGAGGCCTGGTGAGTAGAAATAAAACAATAAGCTTACACCAGAGAAAAGATCTGTGATAGAGAATTGCTGGAAATGCTAGTTAGAAAAATGTACTGACTGCCATGTGTGATCCCGTTGCAAACCGGTAGTAAAGGTAAGTAGAACCCACCCCTGGAGTGTACGTATATAGAATCATAGGGATACAAGCAACCTTGCAGGTTTTCTAGCTCAAACCCCCCGCCCCCACTTATTGTTCCCAAATTGCTGTCCAATCTTTTCTTGAAGACCTTCAGCAAAGGAGTACCCATAACTTTGGGAGGCAAGCTGTTTCACTATTTAATTGTTCTGTCAGGAAAATTCTCCTTAGTTCCAGATTGGATCTCTCTTTAATGAGCTTCCACCCATTGATTCAAGTCCTGCCCTCAGGTGCTCTGGATAATAAGCCGACCCCTTCCTCCTGGGACTGCCCCTCAAATACTGTTAAGACAGCTATCGTGTTACCTCTGATTCTTCTCTTTGTTAGGCTGGACATGCCTAGTTCCCTTAACTGTTTCATCATAGTTTAGCCTCTAGACCAGGGGTGTCAAACTCACGTCGTCACAGCAGCATCACGTGACATATTGTCTTTCCCTCCCTTTGCTAAAACAGGCATGGGAGTGGCCAGCGTGTGACGCATCTGGCCCACAGGCCACGAGTTTGGCAGCCCTGCTCTAGAACCTTTATCATCTTTGTTGCTATTCTCTGCACTCTTCCCAGAATCTCGGTATCTTTTTTGTATGAATGGCAACCAGAATGCAGTATTCCAAATGTGGCCTCACTTGTGCTGCATAGAGCGGTACTATCACTTCTTGTGATCTTGATGCTATCCCTCTGTTGATGCAGCCTAGGACTGATAGGCTTAAAATTATTCATATTTTGGTGTGGATAGGAAGAGAAGATTGTTGTGCAGGATACAATTTTAAATTTCTAGACGTAGCTTGTGATTCATTCCCCTATTCCATGAATGCTACTTACCCGCTTGTACCTCTCCTTGGCATCCATGAAACGTGTTTGACGGAAGAGGTAATTGCCAAATTCACGTTCTGTTTCTGCTACCTTTATAATTTTCTCCAGTGGAAATCTATCCTGTTGCTCCTATGCAGAGAAGCAACAATCTAGTTAGAGAAACTAGTCCCAATAGTTATAAGTTTAAGCTAAAATGGTTATGCTGGAAACCTACACAAGTTAGTTCTTTAAAGCCCTAAATGACTTAAGACTGCCTCTCCTACTACAAATCTGCCCGATTTTTAGGGACCTTTTTAATTATTTCCCATTACCAGAAGCTCAGTGATATTGTGGACATAGGAGAGGGTCTTGTCCACACTATGGAATGCTCTTTACCAAGCAAGGTGTATTTGGCCTATTCTTCCAGCATTTAAGAAAATACAAAAATATATCCTTTTTTGTTAAGGCATCATTGCTAACTGAATTAACTTGCATTAATTTGCCTTTTTTACTGTTTGACATTTATAAGCCAGAGTGTAAATTTAGTCATGAGTGATATCTGCCATGAATAAGGCTGGAAAGCACAACTATTTTAAGGAAAGAAAAAGCAAAAAACTACAGCAGGGGATAGAAGAAAATATATAAGTAAGCATATGTGATTTTATATCCTATAAACAGGATATAAAAACTCACCTTAATTAGTAACATTCGCCTTAGAACAGGGGTATCAAACTCGATTTCATTGAGGGCCGCATCAGGGTTGTGTTTGACCTCAGGGGACTGGGTGGGTGTGGCCGGGGCCAGCTTGACATCACTCATGTCAGCTCAATGTCACTTGTTTTTGGCCGCAACAGCCTCCTGCAACCCTCTGCCAATGAAAACAAAGCTTGGAGGGGCGGCGTGCAAGCTCTGTTTTTGCTGGCAGAGGCAATGTGGGCCAGTCCTTTGTTGTTTTCAGGGTGGCCCCGCAGGCCAGATCTAAGCACCCTACAGTCCCCCATCTTTTGGAATTGTCAGGTGCCTGCTTAGTGTCTTGTACATGTTGAAAACAATGTGATCATGCCAGTTCAGGGCTGAGAGCCACAGGCATGCTACGCAGGTTAAAGTACTCTCTTGAAATCTCTTCCTCTATAATCTCTCCACTCTGCAAGGGGGGTGAGGATGTAGCCATCTCTCCTTTGTCTGACCCTTTTCTGCTGCTGGCGCATCTGCATTGCTCTTGATGTATAAAAGAGCATACAGTTTACTCTCTTGAAATCTCTTCTCCAATTGATGTGCTATGAAGGAGTGGAAGGAAAGGCAAAGGAGATGGCCTACAGAAATCGCTTGCTTCCCTTCCTTACTAAGCATGCAGTCATAGACTTCATGACTGCATTGCTTAGTGACAACCATCTTGGCAATCTCCACTGTCATCATTAAGCAAGGACCATGTTGGTTCTTAAGTGAGGACCCTCATGTGACTGCGGCATAGGAACAGGCACTGAAACTGCATTCCAGGCAAACAGGCCAGTGTGGGGGTGGGTACTACAGAGTATGATATCCTCATACCATCTGAGAGCTCCTTGGGAGAAAAAAGCCAGAGGAACTTGCAACTTCCTGCTGGCTTCCTCCTTGACTTTACGTGAAGCCAGCAAGGAAGGTTACAAATAGAGATAATGTGACTGTACAACACTGCAACTGTTATAATGACAAGTTGGATGCCAAGTGCTTGAACTGTCATCATGCAACGCCATGACGGCTGGAACTTCAAGGTCTGGTCACGAGTCTCCCTTGTTCTGTGCTGTGGTACTTTGAATGATCACTGAATGAGTATTTGTAACCCAAGGAGTAATTGTAAATACCCATTTGGGGCAGTTCCATAAACTGAAAAGTTTGATAGCAGCAGCAAAGTTAACATACATCAAGGATTGTCTGTGATTTAGTATTTATTTCCCATTAATCTGTTTCCCTCCAGCTATATGCCATACAGCTAAATGGAAAAGAAAAAACACAAGATTTGACACCATGTATGAAAGGCTGATTGGGATTTTTGTATCCTAGCTAGAAATAGGGGATAATTTTGTTTGGCTCATTTTTCTTCGTGTTATCAAAATCAACATTTTTCTTCATGAACAATATAGAAAGAACTTAAGATCAAACAAGAAAACACTAAGTATGCATGAAAAGAAAACTGCCAAGATCCACCCATTCTTATATTGAATGTAAGACCAACAAAGTAGTTGGTTTTTATTAATAGGTCAGATGCACGGAAAGCTGCCCTGTCTTTAATTATTTTGGCCCTTCAACTGTTATGTCCAATTCTAATGCTTTCACTTTTCCTATAGTCATGGCAGAGGGCAATCTCCAACTTCAATAGCTCCTCAGTGGTAACATTTCTATTTAATTTAATTTATATGCTGTCCATCTCATGGTTTGAGGTGACGCTGAGCAGCTTACTTGTAAAAAATAGTTTCACAAGGACCACTGCTGTACAAATTATAGAAGATGTAATTGAATGGTACTAATACAGACTATTAGATATAAATTTGGTAACTCACAGAAGGCAGGTCAAAGAACCTATCTGATTCTGCCGAGTCCAAAAAGTCCAAAAGCTCAACTTCAAACAAGACTGTGGAATTGGGGGGAATCAAAGGAGGGCAACCCAAAGTTCCAAAGGCATAATTTGGCTTGAAGAGAAATCTTGCCAACTCTCCTTTTCTCATTGTGAGTAATCCAACTTCCAAACCCCTCAGAGTAATATCTAGGAAAGCAAAACAGAAAATCCTTATTTCCAGAATTTCTGTACTGTATTACTGTTTGTTTTGAACTGATTGCAGAAGAAAGAAGAATCATGCAGAAAATACAGAAATGGCAAAAGAGCATGTGGCAAACTGGTTTGTTCAGAGTAACAGGAAATAATTCAAGACATGACAATGGAGATCACACTGAGGATAAAGAGTTATAATGCATTAGATCAGATATCTATGTAAGCATTTACTGATTAAACTCAAATTATATTTATATCCACTAAGTCATGTATCTTTCACTCACCTTCACCAAGTTTCATGAGTTTGGGGTTTTTCTTGAACCAATTTGTATCAAAGGGCCTGTCCGTGTGTTCTAAATACCCTGAAAATTTCACTGAAAAAATCAGAATCGGAGGAGACAAAATAAATGTCATTGAGAAATATTGAACATATTAATTGCATTGGCATAAATGTCCTTAGGAAGAGTTTTGCTATATTTTCTTTGAAGTTTGTTGATGCTTGGCATTGTATTAAATTCCTTAATCAAGGAACACATTATCGGTTACCCTTTTTTCCCCTTTTGGAACACAGAATATGGTGTTATACAAAATGCAGAAATATTAAAACAAAGACAAAGAACTTAAAGACATAAAAAAGGGAAAAAACGCCTTTATACTAACACTCATTATACTTTTCCAAAACTTTATATTCTTGAAAACCATCTTGTTTCTACCATATCCACACACACTTCATATATTATGTCTTGTTCTTTAAACTTGACACCTTTTTTGTTAATCTCATCAACTCCATCCAACCACAACTTTCTTGATCTTCCCCTTTCTTTATATTTGTTTTGTGATTTCAACCTCTTTGATTCTTTTTATATGACCAAACCACTTCAAAGTACCTGCTACTTTATTTTGTATTTCATTCACATCCATTCAGTACCCATTTATTCTTAACCTCACATCTGCAGGTTTTTCTACACACACTTCATAAGTATCCATTCCCACTGCACTGCAGTCATCTTTTGTTTCTTCACATGCTTATTTCCATATATGCATATAGGCAGAAACATGTATATACTGTCATTTTTACTTTATTCCACACATACATTCCTCCTAATGGACTATTCATTAATCAGTACCGTCCTACGAGCATTTGTTTGTAAAATTCTTCATCCATTTTTCCTTCTTTATTTAATATTTTACCAAGGGATACTAATTCATATTTTATTATAGGTTTTTTTGGTCATAGACTTATTATAGTTTTGGGGTCATAGACTATATGAAATGGAATACTTATTTCCTTGTCAAGTACAATTACTGTATAGTATTTTAATTGTTTATCCTTTCTTTTTAACTTTATAAGTAACTCAAAGGAGCAAATATATGTAATACTACTTCCCCCTTCTATTTCCTCACAACAACCCTATGAGGTAGATTAGGCTAAGAGAGAGTGACTGTCTCAAGTTAACTCACTGGCTTTCATGTCTAAGGCAGGACTAGAACACACAGTCTCCTGATTTCTAGGCTAGCACTTTAACAACCCTACCAAACTGGCTCTCAAACAGTAATCTTTGATGCATTATTTTTCAGATCCATACTCTTCATTGCATCATGTAATCTAATGTTTGCTGTAGATCATTCTTGATCCCAGCTGATAACACACCATTATCACAAGCATTCCTTATATAAGCACAAATATGTAAATAACTAAGAACATATCTTTGCTTACTTTCTACTCAACATGAAATCATTCACTAAGCATTCTTTTATTGTTCCTGTATGATTTACTTGCCTTATATATTGTTATCACATTCAAAATAGTCCATAATGAATAGCATTAGCTTTATTATACTTACATTAATTCAATCAACTTTTCTTCACACATTCTTGCTGAGCAATTAAAAACCTGGACTGCATGCTGTAAAGTCACACCTCAATTTGGCTTGTTATCACTTCTCATACTATTTCAGTCTGACGGCTGCTAAACACTTTCTCAAACACATTTGATAAATTAACCCCCCTATAATGTTCTCTACAAAGGCATACTGTATATACTTTAATATTATTAGCTTACCTGTACTGTTACACAGGTGCTATGTGAGTATTCTGGCATTTTTTTTACTATTTGAATTTAAAGCACAGTGCAGTCATTAGAACCTCTTAGAAGCATAAGAATTAATGAAGATCATTTGCCTAATTTTTCAGAACATAAGGTACAAATATTAATTTAGAAACACGATCCATTTGCTAATTAATCTGATCTTTTAATTTTTCCTTCTCTAGCTCTTAATTAAATAAGGAAAAATAGATACCATATAATATAAATATTTGATAGACCCTAATACCATAACAAATCAATGCAACTACTTTACCTAATACTGATGAATCAGGAGGGACTGTCTCACCAGAGCCATCTCGGATTATTTCTTTCAACACTCCTCTGTCACCAGTAATATTCTGCATACGGTGACCCAACCACTGGTAAGACTTGGAACAATGAACATAAGAATATGCCAAGCATAATATTAATCTCTTTTGCAAAACCAAATCCATCCTGAAAGAGCTTTGCATGACTGTTAGCTTTTAATGAATTTACCAATAAAGTGAACTTAATAAAATATTTGCTAAATGTTTTACCTTTGGATAAACTGTTTGAAGGTACATAAAATATCAGAATACACTGCAGATACTGATTGTTTAGTGTATTTATTGCTATATAATCCCTATTTTCTTGAATTGGAATTGAGGTTTATAACCCTTTTGATTGATGCAACAGACTGCTTTCAGAATGCTTTAGTTAAATTCCTATTAATTTAATCTCTAATTTGTGGTAATTAAACCTATTTTACTTATTGAGCCAATCATGTAAAATTTTATCACTGCTATACTGTCTATTTTGCACTTGGCTTAAATAGTAAATTACAATAAAACTACTTATTTAAATTACCAAGAAGCATAACCAGAAAGTTGAAAGAGTTTACATATTTTGATATAAAGCACATTCACTTGAATTTGGGTGAAAGAAGGGAGAAACATTGGCCAACTCATATATTAGCTTTAATGTCATTTGTTCAATTTTTGCTTAGGAGGCAAAAGAGTCCACTAAGTATGGTTTGTAAATTTTGGTTATAAATTAGTACTACAGTATTGGGGAACTCTAGGCATTTTAATATGTGAAAAAAAACCCATGCATTCTGAAACAGTCCCAGAAACCAATTTTACGTGTCCATAGATATTTGGTGTGAGATAAGTCAGATAAAATAATTTAAGAGCAAAGAAGGGCCAGCAAGACATCAGAAGGTCCCAAGATTCAATCCTAGAAGTTCCCCCCAAAATGATGTGAGGTGAGAGAAATCTACCAGATTTGGGCCACAAAACAAAACAACCACTTCAAGGCCAGCTAGTGAGTTGTATATAGCAGCGGTCTCCAACCTTGGCAACTTTAAGAACTTCAACTCCCAGAATTC
>JANHZT010007372.1:270471-283414 GCA_032468215.1 Stegonotus admiraltiensis | reverse complement strand
GTCAGAGCCCTGACTTGAACCCTATTGAACATCTCTGGGGGGACCTGAAAACGGCTGTGTCCACTGACAGTTGCCATTCAACCAACAGAACTTGAGAGGATTTTTAGGGAAGAATGGCAGAAAATCCTCCAATCCAGGTGTGTAAAGTTTGTAACGTCATACCCAAAAAGAATTGAGGCTGTAATTGCTGCCAAAGTTGCTTCAACAAAGTACTGAGTGAAGAGTCTGAATACTTATGCCAAAATGATATTTCAGTTTTTTCTTTTTAATAAATTTACAGACATCTCTAAAATTATATTTTCACTTTGTCATTAGTGGGGACTGAGTGTAGATTAATGAGAAAAACTGAATTTCAACAGCTGTAGAATCTGGCTGCAGCATAACAAGATTGACAAGTGAAGAGGGTACTTTAGATAGAAAAAGTATCTTGCACATTTTATAATCATATAATCACAAGACCATGTACTTAGGGAATCAGTATTTCCTACAATAACAGGAGACAATCTCCTTTTGCCCCAAGTTTGAAATGATAACGAAAGACTTAAGAAAAAAGGTAAAGGTTCCCCTCGCACATACGTGCTAATTGTTCCCGACTCTAGGGGGCAGTGTTTATCTCGTTTCAAAGACAAAGAGCCAGCGCTGTCCAAAGATGTATCTATGGTCATGTGGCCAGCATGACTAAATGCCAAAGGTGCATGGAATACAGTTACCTTCCCACCAAAGGTGGTCCCTATTTTTCTACTTGCATTTTTTTTACGTGCTTTCGAACTGCTAGGTAGGCAGAAGCTGGGACAAGTAACGGGAGCTCACCCCATTACGCAGCACTAGGGATTCGAACCACTGAACTGCCAACCTTTCGATTGACAAGCTCAGCATCTTAGCCACTGAGCTACCAATGAAAGAGTTGGGGGAAAAAAAACAAAATGAAGAAAAAATACAGGGCTGAATAAAGTCTGGATCTCATTAAACACCAAGAGGCATGAAGGCTTACCACTGGTTTTAAAAGTGAAGAGACCTGAAGACAGAGGACCTCTGTGTAAAAAACAAATCACAAATCTGCATTTTACTATCAACATATTTAAAGTTTTTCCTTGATTTCTGTCTATATGTTTATTAAAATACTCAAAAATACACAATTTTTGCAATATAGCATTTTTCATGATTATTTAGAAGATTATTATCTTCTAAATAATTATTATTTAGATGATGATGATGATTTAAGATCCATACACTAAGTCTTCACATTCAAAGTAATACAAGGAAGAGCAGACGTCTAGACAGATCTGCCACTTTAAAAAATGTGGATACTCAGATTAGCCCACTTCCCATTGAGACCAACAGTTTAGCAAGCTTCTCAGTGAAAAACTATTTTATTTGTGTACTTTCTTGAAGTCAAAACACTGGGCAACATTTAATAACATGTGAAAGCTAAAAAAGATGTAGATTCCTTGCAATCCATAATGCAAAAATGTTTCTAATAGACCCTTCACTTCTCTGAAACTTACTAAACTTCTTCCATGTTTTATTTCTATTTCTTAAAAATACTGTCCTTAAAAAAGGATGTTAAGATGCTTCATAACTCATTGTTTTAAGAATTAAAAATATTTACTAGTCAACATTTTAGACAACTAGCCATACTCTATTAATCAATTCCATCAATTTCATGAAAAACATATTCTGATACTGTTTTAAAACTTTGAACAAGGCCTTTTATTCTGTACTTTATAGTAATTTCTAAAAATATTTAAAATGTCACTGATCAATGTTTAATATTTCAGAGCTTAAATTTATATGCACATCAAATTCTAACAATACTGAAATGCAATGATTTTTAATAAAACATATACTTACACTTTTGATGTCACATTGTTAGCCAGAGAGCTTTCATAATATGGAATACCTTTGCTGATTACAACATTAATTTGACCTCCAAGAATGTTGGATACCACTCCTGCGTGTACACCAGCCATGCAAAGGGAAGATGACTTGGAAAGAAGATGGATTTGAAATCATGAATTAATTCACAATATTTCAACCATTTTTGTTAAAGTATTATTAACATGCACTCAGTGTTCAGACTGTTAGTTGGATGCTGTGAAGTTGATGATTTCTGGCAAACTGGTTTATTCTGATTCCTATAATATGCACTGATGTTTTATGTGATTTGTATTTTGATTTTAAATATTGTTAGTCATCCAGAGCCACAATGGTGAAATGGATGAATGTAAATTGACTAAATAATCTAAAAATCACAATGAATGTTACTTACATCTCTATAGCCATGAGGTATAGTCCCATAAATTTCAGCAAAAGGAAGCACACACCCAGCTGGACAATATTTGCTATGGAGAAAGACAGGTATTTTTATAATGTGTAACCAGTATATTTGTGCTGAAATTCTTAACTATTAATAAATTTGATTAAACAAATATAATCATTCAAACAAATCAAGTCTGGAGATTCAAGAGGAAGGCATATGTTCCTGAAAAAAGTACTGTTCAAAAATAAACTACAGTGCCATGACTTCGCAAATAATTGGTCTGAAAATATTTTGAACACAACATTGGAAATTAAGTCTTATTATTTAATAATATATGAATGACAAGATAAATAAATAATATGTACTGTAAAACAAATAAATCAATTAGTAAAAAGTATTTCTGGGAAGAGTTATACATTGTAAAAGCATTTAATAACAACATTCATTCTGACTATTGCAAACAAACAGAGTTTATAAACTAATATTTATTGTTATGACTTAAGAGCTATGTTATATTACACTAAGAATGGTACTATAAACCTCAGTTTCTACTTTAAGATGACTTAGAACAGTTAATATGTTAACAGTGCAATTCTTTCAATCAGTAAATAGAGGACCAGTCAAAATCTTTTAGAATTTTAGAGTTTGTAAATTTTTGATTTTTTTAAATCATAATGAACCATAGTAATAATAAATCTTGATCTTAACCATAACAAACTGAAATACTTAAGTACTACTTCTGAAACAGATATTTAATAGTGGGAAATAGTATGGAACAATTCATGCTAAACATATCAATAAGACATACACAAAAATGTCCCAGTGTATTGAATAAAATTATTTTCAATCAACTATATGTCATAGAATTGTAGTCAAAAGTCTATTCACACATGCACATAACTGCTTTTTCTCCCTATGAGATATTTTGTTCGAATAAGAGAAAAAGTGGCTAGTGATCTGATCCTAATTTATTGTTAGAATATTTAAAAAAAACAAATTTACCTGAATTCTGGCTCAGAAAAGTGACTTGCAGTATCTAAACATGTTATTAAATCTAGGAAAAATTATAGCAAAAGAAAAATTATGAAATAGCAAAATATTTTAAACAGTGAAGTATTTTAAAAATCCATATTGAAAACTAGTGAATCATTAATCACATTAATGCATCATACTTATTTTGGTTTCCACTGAATAAATGATGATCTCAAGGAAGTACTGCTATTCTTTCTTAGCTATAATGAGCTACATGCCATGGATTAGGAATTAGACAGATTGTTTCTATCAGCTGAAATCACTCTGTTGATTAATTCCAAAACAGATCTAGCAGAACCAAGAGATGTTTCAACAAAAAAGCCAAAAAGTGGAGCAGCAGAAGTAATACATAGGATAAGCTGAGTTATATTTCGCCCAAACATAGTTGATATGGCAGTTGAGAGGAGTCCGTAATGATTACCAGCACACTAATGCTGTTGAAATTTAAACCTGGACTTTTTGTTTTAATTGTTTGTTTGTCTTTTTAATTGTTGTGAGCTGCCCTGAGTCCTGTTGGAGATAGAGCGGCATATAAGTCCAAACAAACAAACAAACAAACAAATAAATAAATAAAGCAATAGAAACACCACATAATTATTCTTATCCATGAAATCTTTTGTGATTAGGTTTCATGTCAGTACAAATAACAAAGTCAGAGCTTATGTCATGATGCCATGAAGCATCTTTATTACTTTTGGTCACTGTGGTTCTCCAGTGACTTGAAGTGAATTTCAGCCATTTGGTTGTTAATTTGGAACTCTAGATATGAAAACTAAAGGCAATTACTAACTAATACATCAGTGAGAAAATGCTTAGAGCTGTGCTATTATTGGTGTAGTCCAAAAGACGTTAACTGAATTTCAAATGATTTGCAAATTAGTTTAGACTTCAAGTAATAATGATCTGTCTGCAATTAGAGAACTGGGAAAAAATAGGGAAAGCTGACTGAAGAGTAGAAAAATATGCTATTCCCACAGATTTTTCCTAAGGAATGCTATCCTCAACACTAACCTTCAAAAAATGTGTTTCTATTCCCTGCTGTAATAAAACACTTAGCATCAAGTCATAAACTCTATGACTATTTGGCCAGGAATGTGTATTGTTGCTACAAAATGGAACAATTTGTTTTAATCACCTTGAATTAATGTATCCTAGTCATATTTTTTGTGTATTTTAAGCTTAATATCTTTAGATCATCCTGTCTAGATATGGTTTTATAAATGTCTTGGCTTAATTCTTTATACATTATTTATCAGAAACTGGGTAACAGGAAATGACCTATTATGGTAAGATTATATATTTATTAAACCGAAATAGATGTGTAGTCTGCTAAAATATTGCTAAATTAGATACTATACCTGGTTTATCAGTTGTTGAATATGAAGCCAGAAACCCATGTCCATAAAAATGAACGTCACTCATGAACTGTACTGTAATTTCATTACTCTTTGATTCATTTAATTTGTCCACCTGAAGGCCCAAACCACAGTATTTGCCTAGAGTAGATACAATAGACTTAACACATATGTAAATGTAGTATTAAATGTCTCACCATTTAGTAGACCTATATGTTTAATCTACACTAAATATAACAGCTGCACAAATTGAACAATAATAAAATACAAAATGAACAAGATTTTCTCTCAAGGAAGGCTTTTGAGAATCTCTCAGAAATTCAGAGGTACCAAAGACATAGAGAGGTATAGTGTTTTTCAACATTTCCAAGCCTGTTGAGTTTTTATTTAGTATCAAACCACTTATGACTTAAACATTTTATCAAATATATTGTTTAGTCTTTCCAAGGACTGATTTCCTAACCTGGGAACCCTTTCTAAGCTAGGGAGAGAAATAGAGTGTGTATTTGTATCATTAATTTTAATAAGAGTTCTATGAATTTATTCTGAAGAACTTGTCATAATGAAACTTCCTATAAAAGGAAATGAAACATACTTTCAGTGCAGTGTCATTACAGCTCTCCTTAAGATTCAGCACAGTTATCTCCAAGAATCAGTTTTACTTTTAACTCCCCTTACTTAAATCATAATATATGCTAAAGATGTACCCTATCTGCCAAAACAGCTAGTTATTACCAATGACTTTTATTTCAAAACTTCAAGAAACAAGTGCTGCTAATTTTAGTGTGCTTAAGATTTCTAAACAAGATAAGAAAAGGATGTAAAGAATGAAATTCATCTATCATCTGATCTGGTTGATTTTCAAGCTTGATCACTCTTTTCCCTGGGTTTCTTTCCAAATACCAAATTTAGTCTCATTCTATTCAGTTTTTGGCCATTTATCATACTGCTGGACAGGCAGATGGATAAAATCTATGCTCCCTTGTATTATTTCTTTTTTAACATTCCATTGAGTTAGAAATTCATTTTTAGAAGACTAAGATACTTTATGTAATCGTACTAGAATAAGCTGTACGAAAAGAGAACAAAAGTAGAGAATTATTTGGGCCAGTAAATCAGGATTGAAAGATCTTTGCCATCTAAAGAACTAAAGTTTTGCTTTTGTTTTAGAGAAAATCACTTCTCATATACAGTAACACTGAAGAATCATAAACTTGTTATATCTATATATATTTTATGACAGACACTTTATACCAAGTAATGAATCAAAATAGTGCTGTACTCAATACATACGTAACATTCTTTACGTCTTTTTAAATGCCTTTTACTGAACTAAACAATCAATGTAATGATTAAAAGTGCAGAATGTATAAATGAAAATAAAATAAAAGCGAGCAAAAAAGAAATAAACTTCAGGGAATCTGTCATTTTAAAAGCAAATATAAATATGTTATGTAACATTCATTTGTAATATGTAACTTTCATTTGTAAAAGGCTAATTAGGAAAAAGGACAATGTAGCGAAGAAATATTACAATAAACTTATTTCTTTGTCCAGGGCTTTTCAAAACTTCTTCAACTCTGTGTTATCACAAAATCAGGTAACATTTTGCTTTGCTTATAGACAAATTATTCAAAGAATTGGGCACGGAAAAAGGAAATATTTTTCTACTGTTAAGTATATATAAACATATATTAAAACTAGAGATAAAATATGACCTTACCTATTTCTGTTCTTGTAGGTCCAATTCCATTATAAATCCTCACATAATTAAAATGACAAGAATCTGAATCATCAATATCAAAATCCCCAAATTTGAGCTGAACTCTCTGTTCAGGCTTTACTCGAATTTCCCATTCACACACTGTGCTATTGGGATAGGCATGTGGATAATTAATTGATGTAAATGTTCCACTTTCAGGACCTAAGACAGTATATCCACATCCATCACCTGCAAAACAAAAATTCATCATTTGCTTTCTCACAAGTAGAAGAATGTGTATCTGCTCTTCAAGGGTAGACTACAAACTAAATATGTTATATGTTGGTGTTTCATAATTATGCATTTAGTTATAATCTTTTGGCTCTAGCTACACATCCAAAAGGGACAAGGTGGCTCAGTGGCTAAGATGCTGAGCTTGTCAATCGAAAGGTCAGCAGTTTAGCAGTTCGAATCCCTAGTGCCGCATAACGGGGTGAGCTCCTGTTACTTGTCCCAGCTTCTGCCAATCTAGCAGTTCGAAAGCATGTAAAAATGCAAGTAGAAGAATAGGGACCACCTTTGGTTAGAAGGTAATAGCGTTCCCTGTGTCTTTGGCATTTAGTCATGCTGGCTACATGACCAGAGAGATGTCTTCGGACAGCGCTGGCTAAACTGAGATGAGCACTGCCCCCTAGAGTCGGGAACAACTAGCACGTATGTGTGAGGGGAACCTTTACCTTTACCTTTACACATCCTAAATTTAATCTTGATTTTCTTTATTAATGTGAAATCAGCACCCTACAATGAGAAAGATCTTGTGACAGATTTTATATATGCATATAATTAAAGTAAAATCAATGTTATAGTAACTTTGATCATCACAGCCCACATTAGATGGCAGGCTTACTAAAAGCTCTTTAGAAAAAAAATCAGAATTCCTTGGAGTCTAAACACCAACCGCTTTTAAGCAGGCCTTGAACAAATAGTGCTTTAGAATGGTTTCAGCTCTCTCTGTTATGATAATGGATAGCGAAAGGTTATGTGCTTGTTAGGAATATATCTGGGGGGAAAAGATTGAGAAAGGGGAAACTGTAATGTTTCCTTTTTACTATTTTAGAATCCTTTTTTATCTGAATTGTGTATTCGTTGAATAGAAAATCACAGTCAGAAATATGGTTCCATATTCATGAATAGCTCTTCTTGACCTCCTGTTATAATTCAGTTCCTTATAACACAATGTACATCACAGTAAATAATATGAACAAGTAATTATGGCAAAGATACATAGCAATGGGACTGATGTGAATAAGCAGGTTGCGCCTCCGCTACTGAGAAGAACCATATGTCAGCTTCATGACAGGGGAATTTTAAACTCTCATTCCCTAAGAATGTATAAAATACCAGTCAAACATAACTTTGATTTTACTGTCATCAAAAACCTATTAAATATTTTTTAAAATTAATTTTCTAAAAAAAAAGGACTGTTTATATTGTTTTATTAAGTCTGAGATAGCAAAGAGCTCTTTGCATAAAGAAGTTTACCATTAATGCAAAACAGATGAGGGAACAACACAGATATCCCTCATTCACTCCCATGGGCTTTAAAACATTATTTGCAAATGTGTTTGAATAAAAAGTAGATACAGTATAATCTTTCCTCATATTTAAGCAAACAATTTAAAATCTACATAATGTTTGAGAATATAAATCAATTGTGGCCTGTCCTGCTTTATTCAGTAATTTCCACCATCTTACAAATAGCACTGAGGGATAACAGGAGTTAAAGTTTAGAGATTGCTACAAGTTTCCACCCTTACTTTATATGTTACCCTGCATATTGTATTCCATACCATGTTTCCCTGAAAATAAGACCCTGTCTTATATTTTTTTGAACCCCGAAATAAGCGCTTGGCTTATTTTTGGGGAGGTCTTATTATTTTTGGGCACGTGGAGAAAGATTTGGCTCCTCTTGCCATCTTACCTGAGTTCCAGCTCTGCGTTTAAATATTTTTGAGGAGGGCTTATTTTCGGGGAGAGGCTTATTTTAGCACATGCACTCAAAAGCCCGATCGGGCTTATTATCAGGGGATGTCTTATTTTCAGGGAAACAGATTACCACCGAAGGTTTAGAACTAACGGAAATATTAAATATTCAACAGAACAATGTATTTGTCCATGAAACTAACCAAGATCCAAAAAAGGGGATAAGGAAAAGCAGAACCAGAAGTCAGGAGGTGGTATTATTTGGCTGCTGTATTGCCCTAGCACACTCACTGCGTTGTTCTTTGCCAACTTTTGCAAATACCTTGGGGATGTTTTGAAAACTAAGTACTTCAGAATCTGCATGTACTTCCATATTAAAACATATTTTATCTCAGAAGTAAAAAAAAGTTTTGTTTTTGTAATTTAGAAAGCCTGGCCCAGCTTACTAAATTAATCACTAATTTATTTTAAGCATTAATGTGTTTTGGAAGGAACTAATATATTTGTATATATATTTGTTTCTTGGAACATATAAAAAGAATGGCAGTTAAATATGTTTATACTCAGCAAGGTTTATGATTAGTTTTTTTAATTCGTGTAATTGGTATTTTATTAGGACTAGTGACTCAAGTTATCTAATAAGTTTTGTATTCACAAGTGAAACACTTCTTTAAATCCAGAACATGCATCCAAATTCGATATTTTGGAGAGTATACCTAACTGTCTAACTATACACAGTGTTCTCAGATTTTCTGGGCACATCATTTGCATTGGAATAATGATAGAAGTTAGAAAGATAGGTAGGTAGGTAGGTAGGTAAGTAGGTAGGTAGGTAGGTAGGTAGATGGACGGACGGACAGACAGACAGACAGACAGACAGACCTGTACTCTCTTAATATTAAGTTAAAATTATATAAGAAAAAAAGAACCATACATTGTAGGTAAAAATCTAAAACAACATATTGAGTCTATGGTGCAATATATTAGCAGTATATAAATAACATGAATTGTAAAATCTAATAACCCAATAAAAGGCAACATATGTAGGTCTAGGTTGGGTGTTGGCAACCCGCAGCTCCAGAGCAGCTTGCAGCTCTTTGGGCCCTCTGCTGTGGCTCCCTGTCCCATCACTGGCTTGCCCCTCCCCTCCCCGTCACTCCTTGCCTGGCCTGAGAAGGTCAGGGTGACTGCAGGGGATAGAGAAGCAGCCGGGCTGATTCCCTGGTGCCTCACTGGAGCTTTTTCCAATCCTTGTTGGTGCTGGTGCTCCCCTCAGTCGCTTGGGGAGACATGTAACCTGCCTCGAGACAGTGGCCCAACCCTGCCACAACCGATGGTGGCCTCGCTAACATGAGGGCTGGCAGGGTAGGAATGGGATCTGGGAGGAAGGGATAATGGAAAGGGGGATGGGCCTGCAGCGTCCAGCCGCGGCTTTAAGAAGCTCAGGGCAGCAGGAAAAGGGGTCTGGCCCCGCCGAACCTCACATGACCACCCTGAGGGTCAGGAAAGCCAAGGCTGGCCCAAGCTGGTAAGCTCTCCTTGGTGCCCTTCGCTACTCCTTTTCTTTCTTCTTTTTGGAAATCCGGGCTGGCTGAGGAATGAGCACGAATTGCAGCGGGGGCTTCCTTTCAGGTGACCCTCCTCTCCTTCTCCTCTCATGACTCCCTGGCCGGCTATGGCGAGGCCGGGAGGGTGAGCACAAGCAGGGAGACCCTCCTCAAGCGAGCAGGCTGGCTTGGCCAAAGCGCATCAAAGGTGCACGCAGGGTAGGCGGCCACTCACTTGAGGGTTTTATTACCCAACTAGGAACATAATCAGTGAGACTAAATGTGGAGCTTCCTCCCTGTTTATATATATATTTAGTAGCTTCAAATAATATAAAATATTAGTATCCTACGAATTCACCAAAGATTTATGGATCAAATATAGACATGCTAATCATTTACATCATAATCAGTTGTGCACATTCAAAGCTTCTGTGTAAAACCTGGCTATATTATCTATAATAAGGCTTTTCTTATTTGATGGGACAAAATTAGAAAAGATACTGAGAGACACCTGGGACATATAACAACAAAGAAAAACAAATCTTTTTCAGGTATCATTATAAACAGTATAGTAGAATAGGGAGAATGGATTCCATTTAACTATAACCATAAGACCAAGTTTCATTATAGATGTCCCCATATAAAAGGGCTGAAGGCAAGCTATTGTATAGTAGCTGACTCTGAAGGTAAACTTTGTTGAACTGGAGGGATCTATAGTCAATGAAATTAGCTGCTTTCCACAAAGGTAATTAAACCATGATTAGCTAGATTTTGGCATGAAGCCTCTCTCAGGTATGAAATATCATCCTTTGATAATTCTCTTAGTTTGACTATATTTGAGGAAATGTAGGAAATCAAGGGAGATAGTTGAATCTATCACAGAGCTGATTTTCAAGTCATTGTGGAAAATCTGAATTTATGCAAAGTTATTTATCCCTACAATAATGCAAGGCAAAATAGACTTGGCATATTGACAATTGTAATTCTACAGTAGGCTAAATAGTTATAACACTGCAGTAGATGTAACAAAACAGAATGTTGACTTTAGAATCCATCACATATTTTATCATTAAAACCTAAACAGATGAACAAAACATTTTTTGCGAAAAACAAATTCTGCATTGTAAACACCTTTGTATATATGCAATGGCTGCACTCTGAAATGGATCCATGCCCAAATGGCACAGAACGTGAATTTTTTAACTGACTTGAGATAGAGCTGCAGTTTCTAAATGTCCCTGATCCTGATTCCAAACCCTTTGTAGTCTCTTCCTTTTGACAAGTTTGGAAGTTTAGTATGCCGGTAGTGCCATATGTCAAAGTGCAAAAAAGAAGTTTAAAAACATTTGGAACATACCTAAGAAAACAACTTCACAAGGAAGGAAAATACGGTATCTTACATTCAGAGGTCAAACCGCATTCCTTAAATCAAAGTAAGCTAACAGTTAGTTGCCCTAATTGCAGTCTGTGAAATGATAAATCTAGGGATGCTGTGGTAAGGTGAAGAGAAGGACAGATTTTCTGGCATCTCATTCTGATTGAAAGAATACGAGAGCAGCCTTTTTTTTTCTTTTAAAATCCACACTCCTCTTCCAAATGATCCTCCTCTTTGTTTTTCTAACTCTTGATTTTTTAATTCCATCCCATCATTTAACATACAGTAATCCTTTCCTTTCAAGTCTTTTACTTTACATTGTTTAAATATAGTGTTTAAAGACAAAGGTTTTTTTTAAAGTGCAACCAATATTTGCGAGCAGTCTCTGCTTCTGCCCTTATTTGGCCTCACTGACAGATGTAATTGTATGTTAAGTAGTGCTAAAGTATTACAAAAATCATGGATAGAGAGCGAGGTTCATTCACTTAAGCAATGCTGCTGTAGAAGTAGACTCCTCACACAGATACTATTTCCAAAATATTGTATAATTTGAAAACCTCACCATTTCTAAAAAAATTAAAGCGTTTCAACTAAAATTTATGTTTATTTATATGCTTACCATATTAGTAAAACCTCTGGGATCAGAGAGTTATAGACTCAACACAGTGACCCTAAGTAGTTTACGAAGTCCAGCAACACAAATCAAAAATAAGCCTCTTAAACAATACAGTTCCAAATAATCCATTTCCAAATACACACACCTTTCCTTCATCATCTGGCATAAATGTTCTCATTATTCCTAAACATCAATTGGACTGAAGTTTGCAAAACAGACAAACTTATTGGCTGGCATTCTGCCTACTTTCCCAGAACTAGGGGAAACTTTTGAAACCGGGCTACACTACTAGTCTTCAAAACACTTAGGTCTTTGCTGCAATAAATTAATAGATGTTCTGGAGATGACAGCGTATTTTTCCCCAACACTATAGTCTTTTTTCTTTTCTTTTCTTTTCTTTTGTTTGCCGATCCGTGGCACGCTCATTTTTTTTTTTACAACTTCGTTTTAAAAAAGAAAAATAAAGAAAAAAGCAAGCACTTCTTCCTGGCGCACGTTCAGCTTTAATCAGCGAAGATGCAACGAGCGCTGCCTGAGATGAGCCTTTTTTGTGGGGGGGAGTGAAAAGTTGCGAAAACTCCCTGGGCTTTCAGGGCAGAGAGAGGAGGGTGGGGGGAAAACGGTACCCCGGACTACAAAACCCACATTGCGTTCTACTACAGATTGTACCGTCGATTAAAAAGTTAAGTTGCAGGAACTCAAAAACTGGGTTTCGAGCGAAAACAGCCATTCTACATTTCTTTACTATATTCCAAACGGCGAGACTGGGAAAGGGACGTTGAAAAGTTTGCAGAACTTTTCAGGACGGGATGGCAGAAGCTCGCCGCAGATGTTACAGAATTGGGTTTTTAATGGGAGGAGCATCTCTGGATTTGACTGCCCCACCTTTCCCCCCCGCCTCCCTTTCCCCCTTTCCCCACGTATTAATGACATCCGAGGCGAAGGGAGAGAGGGCGATGCTCCCCCGGGCGAGCGTTCAAGGCACAATGGCGGGAAGGCTTTTCCTGCCCCCGCCACCGGGTCTCTCTCTCTCTACCTACCTTTCTGAGCAACCGCGTCCCGTCTGAGCAGCA
>JANHZT010007372.1:185234-197089 GCA_032468215.1 Stegonotus admiraltiensis | reverse complement strand
TCGACCTTGAGCCTGGTGGGACTCAAACTTGCAGTAATTGCAAGCAGCAGATGTTAATAACAGACTACTAGTCTGTTGAGCCACCAGAGCTCAACAGAACATACATGAAATTCCAGACCAATCACTCAGGCACTGGGCATTTTCAGCTATCCTTAGTTTCAGCAAAATCAGAATATGTCCTTGGATTATATATTTATATTTCCTTCTTTATGGGTTAAATGATATAAATTACAGTGCTTCTTGTCAAATTACTACTTAACAATCTCAGAATATGAGTCCTTTAAAAGAAAACTTTTAATTTTCTATCTGTAGAGGGTTAGTGTCCCAGCAGTTAGTGTAATATAAACTTGGTGCAATAGTAACTTCAAATCATTTTGGTAAACAAAAGTCAATAACCCCATGTTGTAATGATAGCTTGAAATGCTATGAAAAGCAGACATGTGTGCTATTGCCTCTGGATAGAAAGTTACTCAGCAGTGTTTCAAGACTGGACTTGGGCCTTTTTGCTACACAGTTAAATGGCAGCACCTTGGACAAAACACAACTTCATGGTGCTCTTTTGGGAAGAGATACAGTTGCATAGACCATCACTTGTGGGTCCTTATTTCTTGTATTTTTTTTATGCTGATATGTCAGATTATTGTTTTGTTAAACAGAGATTTAAATTGAAGTTAAATAACATACACTTGAAGACTGAAGGAACTAACACTTCTTTTCTATTTTCAATTAACATTGCTTGAAATAGTTTTACCTACTACACAGCAGAAGGTGCTTATGAAAATGATTAGGAACTTTAGTTCAAGGGTTTGTTCTGGATTCTGCTTAATTACACATTTCAATTCTCTTAGCTCTCATTGGTTGGATCCTTTATTGACCTTACCCTTAAGTTGAATCCTGCTTTATCTGCCTTTTTGCAATGGGATTTCCCCCCACACTTACTTTCTTGGTTCTTTCTTAGATACATCATTAATCAGAAAGATCCTCAGCTCTTTCTCAGTAGCGTATGGAGTCCCATCTAAAGGCCATCATTCTGCACTGTAATGTCAAACATTTTATCTTGTCTATTATTGTGGTTTGATCGAATATAGGAACACTTGAGCATTGCCTTCTCCCATGCATTATGAAATGATGCCTTTTCCATTGTCACTAAAGTGTTAACTTTTCTCCATCATCTTTCCATATCAATGTTGCCCAGTACAGGAGTTTTTGGCTTTAGTTGGGCAATTGAGATGGTATTTATGGCCCAAGTGTCCCTTCTGGGCAGGGGTGAAATGCTCCCGGTTCGGACCAGATCGCCTGATCCGGTAGCGATCGCGGCGGGTGATTTGGAGAACCGGTAGCAAAAATCCCTGTGCCCCACCACCACCATGCCCAGCTGAGCCGCACGTTCATCAGAGGCTTTTTTTTTAACTTTTAAAAGCATTTTTTCTACAACCTCTTACGAAGAAAAAATGCTTTTAAAAGTAAAAAAAAAAGCCTCTGATGATCGGGCGGCTCACCTGGGATCATCAGAGGCTTTTCAAAGCATTTTTTTCTGCAACCTCTTGGCCGAAGAGGTGGTAAAAAAATGCTTTGAAAACTCTCTGGCAACTCCCAGCTGAGTTCCCTGATCCTCAGAGAGGTATTTTTTAAAATGCCTCTCTGACGATCTCAGCTGAGTTGCCTGATTGGCAGAGGCTTTTCAAAGCATTAGAAAAAATGCTTTGAAAACTTAAAAAAAAAAGTTGGTCACATCCACCCAGTCACATTAAACCTACCCCCCACCAAGCCATGCCCACAGAACCGGTAGCAACAAATTTTACATTTCACCCCTGCTTCTGGGGTATATGTTCATTGTTCACTTACCTTTCCTATGAACATCACCTGCCAGGATGAGGCAGCATAGTAGGAGGAAGGGAGATATACACACATATGTGAATCTATGTACTATATCAGTGATGGCTAACCTTTTTCCCGTCGCATGCCAAAAGCAGGGGTTGTGTGGGGAATCGTGCACGGGCGTGCCCACATCCATAATTCAATGTGCTCCGCCCCCACTATGCATGCGTGCATGACCCCCCCCACTCCCCCCACTTTGGCACATGATGGCACAGTGGGCCCAATAGGCCTGTTTTTCGCTCTCCCCAGGCTCCAGAGGCTTTCTTGGAGCCTGGAGAGGGTGAAAACAGCCTTCCCCATCCCCCCAGAGACTCTCCAGAAGCCAAAATCAGCCTTTTTCCTGACTTACGGTGGGCCCAGAAGGCCTGAAAATCAGGTGGTTGGCGCGCACATGCGTGCTGGAGGTTAACTAGAGCAATGCTCGCGTGCCCACAGATATGGCTCCGCGTGCCACCTGTGGCATATGTGCCATAGGTTCACCATCATGGTTCTTTATATAATGCATTAAACTGATTTACCTGAGCAATGCTCCTAAATAATCAACAGTGTTTTAACTGATCACTTAAACAGATGGCTGGATTATGTTGCACCCCTCCTGCTCTCAGAATCACTGTCCTACTGTAAAGTGTTACCCTTGGTAACATGTGCTATTTTCTGAGTATCAGTTGCTTACTAAAAAGGCTGCCTACTCTTTTAACATACCCACATATTTCATGAATCAAAGAAAAGTGTTCTTCTGCACTGTCCTTAGTCATAACGCATTAAACAATAGTCCTTTTTCCCATTAATGTTAAAAATTCCACTTTCTGCCTAACACTGTTTGGAAGCATTCTTAAAATATTTCATCCACTAGGCTGTAATACTTTTACTTATAAAAAGGACTAACACAGTAATGTTAAAAAATGTCCAGAAAGGAATCACTGATATTTTTAAAATGTCCATATTTGTCCCTTTTCAAGAAAATAATAATATCTCAGTGACATATTCAAATTCCTTTGAGGAAAAAAAAATACTTTTTGTTTCACACGCCACGCAGGCTGGATAGGAGTATCCATTTTACTTCTTTCGTCTCTTTTCATAGCTTACTGAGAAGAATTTTTACTCTTTGAATACATTACTGATTGATTTAACACCAAGAGATTAGACTTTCCAAGCAGCCTCTTTGCCTGGATCTAAAATATTGATTTTACAATAATTTACAATACAATTACTTCCACATGCAAATCTGAGAAATCGTGTAGTTGTATCTGTTGTATAAAAATGAGTAATGTTTATCTGAAGTTGCTGACTGTTTAAGGGAAAATGAGAAAGATACATTATGGCAAACTATATATTGCATATAAAGGGATGGATATATATGTCCCAGGAATATCTTATCTTGGAGCAAAGACAGGCTCACATCTTGAGGCTGTGGGTTGCACCTTTCTATTTTTTCCCAGTTTATGAAGATCACAGGGTGCATGTTTGGTGAACTGATACTACTAGAGGGATAGGATCACTTTTCAGAAGAGTTTCCATAATATGCCGCTGGCTGGTAGAATAATATTTAAGCATCTTCTCTTTATTGTTTCATCACTTCATTCACTTTTTATTTGAAGAATATACACTCAGTGTTCAATATATGTTTATAATTTAGTTGTTAATTAAAATATAATTTAGTTGTTAATTAAAATAACAACTATATACAGATATTAAGGTCTGATTCTGGGAAGGTTAATGTAGCTCCCAGAACTATACAGAACACGCATTTAAACTTCAGTTTGTATAAAATTGCACCCAATTCATCAATCTGCCTGCTGTAATGCTGATTGTATTATAATGGAAGTAAGGAATGGTTGCAATTATAAGAAACTTTCCGCTGATTCCATAGAATCACTGAGCTTTTCTGTGCAGTTATTGTTAATGTCTACAGCAGCTTTATAGAACAATCTCAAAATGAAAAATAGCATGAATGTTTGAGATCTTTAAAATTGTTCATCAAGTAGGATAGTTGAAAGCAAATAAAAATGTGAACAAGTTATTGATCCTCAGGGTAATTTAGCTGCAATATTAATTAGATGTAATGAACAAAGACTCTCATGCCATTGGAATCAGGGACTACCAGAGAAGAGAAGAGAAGAGAAGAGAAGAGAAGAGAAGAGAAGAGAAGAGAAGAGAAGAGAAGAGAAGAGAAGAGAAGAGTTGGAAGGGACCTTAGAGGTCTTCTAGTCTAACCCCTTGCTCAGGCAGAAAACCCTATATCATTTCAGACAAATGGTTGTCCAATCTCTTCTTAAAAACTTCCAGTGTTGGAGCATTCACAACTAGAGAAATGAGTCCCAGAAATATTTATCTGGGGTTGACAACAAGTTAACAAAATAAATAAGGTGCTGGCCAGGTTCAATATTCTTCAGTGTTTTATATGGGTACAACAAAGAGCATGAAGTACTACTTGGACCACTGTGTTCTGCCTCAGTTGTAGCTTCCAAATGCTGTTCAACAATAGCCCCATATCCAATCAGGAAATGACTAAGGCATTAGCAACTGTGAATAAAGCCTGAAATTCTGAAAGGAGTCAAAACTGGAACAACAGACGGAGTTCTGCAAAGGCCCCTCACCCCATTTGAGGCATAGCTGCAAATTGCTCCATGAATAAATGCTGTGGGCCTGGAGGATCCCCAAGTTACAAGAGCTTTTGGCACAGGAAAGAGTTACTCTCTATAAAGAAGGAATCTCTCTGGAATTAGATGGCATATTGATAGGGCACATTGTCTTAAAGCCTTTGAACTGAATGTAATGCATACCGTATATTAAAAATAAGAACAACTTAAATCCATGAGTTGCAAATTAATACTGAAAAGCAATTTTGCCATGGAGCTTTTGCCATAGCAGGACAAATTGGATACTTACAGCATAATATGCAGAACAGGTTCATTCTGTTAAATGTCATTTGTATGCAGATGTTGATCATTCTTCTGTCAAATTGAAAGCAGATACTGTATATTTGCTGTTCTTTTCCAACATAAATCAGCGAATGCTAACAGTCTTATGAAATTATTCCTGTGGGTAAGGGGCTCTCTAATTAAAAGAAATGCTATATTCATCCAGTTCAGCACTTTTCATGAAAAAAGAGATCTGCAGGAGGAGATGTGGCTTCCAGCCTTTAATTTACAGCTTCTATATCACCAAGACATTTCCTGAGCAAATAAATATCCTGGTGCACATAACAGACTCTGTTTTATGTGGTTGGTTTGAACCTTGCTTAGAGTGTTCTGCAAGATCATCTGATTATGGTTTATTCAATGGTGCATGATTAAACAAACCATCATTTATGTTTGTTGTGTATATCCAACCAGTTTGCCCACATTCCTCTTTTCCCCCCCTATAGATTACTATATTACATTACATATATATGTCAGGATTCTAAGGAACACCCCCAACAAAATAAAGCTCTGAGGCCTGAGGTTCCTCAAAGTTCCAATTTATTAGAGATGTCATGTTGGCACATCTGGGAAAACCCGAATCTGAAAGGTTCCAGGTTTCTCCAACCCAGCTAGCAGTTAACAGCCCTTCCCCCACACCCACAAGTTCCTCACATTGTCCAATCAACTCTTCACACTCCACCGGATACAATCTTCAGGAAGTCTCCATCAGACGCAGGCAAAAGTCCTTGAATACGGAATGTTGTTATGACTAACTTTCTACCACCCCAACAACAACCCCCTTCCAACTTCCCCAGCTAAAATATGTGGCAGTTAAGAAGCAAAAAAGAAAATTGTCTTTCAAACCTGATTATCCTGAACAGACTAGTTTGCTTACTTCCAGAGTTTTCTTCCAAATTAAAAACAAATGAAACAATTATTTGAAGAAATATTTTGTCACATTCTAACATGACCATAACCAAAGTTGATAAGTGAGTTCTTCTCCACTAGAAGTGTGGATTATTACAACTAGGTACTAGGATTTAATAAAATAATATCCATGGAGGTAATTTTAAACCTCACTTTTGATTATTTATAGTATTTTAAAATTATTGGTTTTAATTTTCCTTCCTCTAAAAGTTAACTAGCTCTTTAGATAAAAGTATTGCTTTTTTAATGTCATTTTTAAAAAAAATGAAAGCACAAAGTCTTTGTTTATTTGTTATTTTTCCAGGATGGTCAGTTTCCATGATGCCGGTTTTATCTTGTCTCCAACAGGCCATAATTTATGCAGTCTTATCCTGTTGTGTTTCGATACCACAAAACAACCAGTCAAGAAAATAGTGAAAAGTGAAGTTTCTGGGGGAAATGTATACTGTAAATATTAGCAACTATACATTACCTCAGTAGTAACTGATATTTGCTACAGATGTCTAATTAATAAAAGTGTATATATAAGTTTGTCAATATTCATCTCTGAAGCTGTCTGAATATTTCTTCTAAATATTTGTTGGAAGTACTTTAAGGTTTATCTGGAAATAAAATCAACTTTAAGACTAAGAATTGACTTTGTATGTGTGAAACTGACAGGGATGATTGCAACTGGTAATCATGAGACATGGCTTACAATTATAACAATGTGGCAAGCCATGTTCTCATGATCACCAGTTGCAGCCATTCCTATCAGCTTCCCACAAGCAAAGTCTTTGAGGAATCTGGCAGGGAAAGTCAAAATTGCTCCAATAAGTAAATTACACCCAGTGCTTTTTCTCCCAAGGACCCCAGTATGGAGCACAAGATCTCACAAATCTCATATTCCATAGCATCTCCCACCCTTCATTCCACAGCCTGCCTGCCTGTAGCAACCCTTGGTGCCCTCACTAGCCTGCTCATATCCCTGTACCACTTACCCAAGGCGTCTCCTGGTCATTCCATGGCCTAGCCAACATACCATGTTCTGAGGCACCGGCCTCACATCAATTCCTAAACCATTCCACTTCCCATGCTCCTTCCCCAGGACTTCCACCTCTTCCTGTACAATGATTCAAAAGGTCCTGGAGTGACAACAGCAACTGGGACTGCCAGGATTGCTGTTGCTAAATAATGTGGTCATGTAATGTGACATTTTTGCCTGAATCGCTTGGTTACAGTAATCCTAGCCCAAATTCCTATCAATACCTGAGGATTATGTGGTATAGAAAAGTCTTCAAAGTGTCTGAATCAACAGCACACAATGCTATAAATGTGATATAACTGAGTTATGAGCCACATCATTTGTTTCATGAATGGCAAAGACAAAATAAACAAATATTTTAAATTCACCTTAGTAGACAAAGCTAGTGAGATACAATATTTATTTCTATCCTTAATACATTAGACTGTTTATGCTGCTGAAACTTTGTAAAGTGGGTTTTTTAAAATAACTTATTGATGTGACTTTAACATCTTGGAGATGTTCAGAAGTATATATTCATAAAGGAAGTAAAGGAGAAATAAGATTTGAGGACTTATCTCTTGGCTTGGCCAGAGAAATAGAAACTGGAGGCAGGAAGAATGTAACTTTGTCCAATCAGAAAATAGACATCCATAGATACTACCAGATACTACTATCAACAGTAGTTGAAGTGAGAAGGGGAATTTTAAAACAATAATAAATAATTCCAAGGAAATAAGAGTATTTAAGAATCTACAATGTATTACTGCTGCTTTGTGGCCAGAATGATGCAAATAATCCAGTAGCCGATGCAAGGTTTAATTAAATTTGCAAGAGTAGAATTCAATCATAAATGACTGTAGGTATTTGGACCTACCTGAGAAAAGGTTCTTCCATTTCTGCTTCTCGTTGGGGTGGCAATATTCTAGGTGTGCAATATCCTAGGATCCTCCTAGACTCACAGCTCCTGCCTGAAGAACAGATGGCAACCGTGGCTAGGAGAGCCTTTGCACACCTTTGGGTAGCGTGCTAATTGCATTCATTCCTAGACCAGGAGGCCCTGCTCACTGTCACTCATACCTTTGTAACCTCTCTCTTGGATTACTGTAACAAGCTCTACATGGGGCTAGCCTTGAAGAGCATTCAGAAAATTCAACTGGGATAAAATGCAGCTGCACAGGTAATAAATTGTGCTGCCTACACGGCACATGTAACACCACTACTCTACATTGGCTGCCAGTGTGTTTTCAGGCGCAATTCAAGGTATCAATTGTCACATTTAAAGCCCTAAATGGCTTGGGACTGGTTACCTGAAGGACTAACATTTTCCAACAGTTTCCACATGTCCAATCTGATCATGCTGCAGATCCCGTCAGGCAAAGAGTGTGAAGTAGCAGGAATTAGAAACGGGCATTTTCCACTGTAGCCTCTGCCTCATGGAATATTCTCTCCATGGAAATTAAAATGGCTCCAACTATAGAAGATGACCTGGCTGAGTTCGAGGGTGGGGTCAAATGCATTATCAGTTTGGAGATGCTATGCACTGTAAGAGACCTAAGTCCAACTTCCTTGAAGTTCATTGACTCTTATCTGGTGCCAATTTGTCTTGACCGTTAGTAGATCAGATTCTTGTGTATAGGTTGCATGGCATAAACTTGTAGTAGATTTGAACTCTATTCTGGCTCCTGATTTCCTGTGCCTGACACCAACCCTGTTGGCTTTTTGCAAAGCTTTAAAAACTTGGCTATGTAACCAGGCCTGAAGCTCAGAATGTGTTAAGGGGGCCATTACTTGGCTTTACTCTTAGTTACTTAATCATTATGGCTGCTGTTTATACTTATTTGTTTTGTGGATGTTTTTAATGTTTTGATGTTATTAATTTTTAAATATAATTTCAAAACTGTAAGCCACTGAGAGTCACTTATCTGAGTTGGATGGCAACAGAAGTTGAATAAATAAATAAAATAAACGTATAAGAAAACATTGTAAGGCAAAGAATTAGAAAAGGTACAATAAGCATTTATACTACATTAGAGTCTCTGAATTTGTCTGTTTTGACTGGCAGTGGCTTTCCAGAACATGAAGCACAAGATTTCACAGGCCTTGCATCTAATCTGTCTATCCACATGAAAGGATTTTATGCATGTAAAAACTCTATTCTCTATTTCTAGACTTCAAGTAAGCAATCTAGAATCTTGGTCATGTAATCTTGGTCATGTAATCTTAAGCATGCAAAGCACATTCATTTGGGCTATTTGGGAGCTGAGTAAAAAGAAAATGAAAGGAAGAAAACTCCAACATTTCATCAGTCACGGGTAGATTTATTTTCCCACCCCCAAAAAAGCTGAACAGTAAAGTCAGTAATTCTGGGGGATAATGGTAGCTAAAAAAACGTTCCTGGTGGATGGTACGTACAGATGTTCCAACAATTATACCTCAGAAATGTCTTTGATAGCAGTAGCTACAAGCAGAGATTAGACAACTGAAGCAACCATTGATGAGGCTAGGGGTGGGGAGGATTCCCATTCACTACATGCAGTAGCTGCTTGGATGCAAGGGATTGCCTAGAACAGGGGTGTCAAACTTGATTTCTTCAAGGGCCGGATCAGCATTGTAGAACTCTGTGGACCAGTTGGGGGGAAGTGGAGGGAGATGGGATGGACGCTTCCTGAAGCACCCTGCTGGCCAAAACAGGGCACGGGGGCATCACATGCCTCCCCGTGCCCCATTTTCAGCTTCCACGGCCTCCTGTAGCATTCTGCTGGCCAAAAACGGTCAATTTTGGCCGGCAGAGGCCCCATAGGCTGGTTCTTTGATATTTTCAGGCCAGCCCTGCAGACCAGATCTAAGCACTTCGTGGGTTGCATCCGACCCATGGGCCTTGAGTTTGACACTCTGTCTTAGAAGAAAGTAAAATGTGGCAGACGTACCAGCAATGCTTGAGCCAGCCGAAGTTGAGAGACACTGTTTCCAATGTGGAACAGAAAAACACAATTGAAAGATGTATGTATAGTGGGCTGGGAATGAACAGTGCACGGCATCATATGTTCCTGCCTCCATAACTAGGTGGTGACCCAGGTCATTAAATATAATCTTTAACATTTGCTCATATACTAAATATCAACTGCTTTCCACAAATTATAATTGGTTGCAGATGTATGGTAACAAGTTTTGAAAAATAATCTTACCATCTGATTAGTTGCATTCCAGTAACAAACAGTGATAGCAATTCAGTACTGGAAGAGCCCTTTTAAGACATCTTGTCCAGTCCCTGCTTTACACAAGAGTCTCTTAGCATTCCCGCTAGGTGACTATCCAGCTATATAAATAGAACAATAAACAATCTTCTGATTATAAACTTGTCATTTGGTGAAAAAAACACAGTCTAGTTTTCTCTAATTCTTATCAATCTGTAGCAATATGCCCATTATCTTTTTGGTTTCCAGTACTGTCCTTCTCTTTTGACACTTCACTTAATCCTATTATTGTATCTGTGTACTTAATATTACTACCTTGCTTGATTTACAAATGGAGTGCTTTCGTTAAACTGGAGATGGATACTGATGTCCAAATTAGGAGATTCATGGTTCAAACAGCATTTGTGGGAAATTGCTGGGAAGTAGTAGCATGTGCCTATCAAAATAGGAATGATTAATATATTTTGCTGTCAGAACCTTAGGCTCACTTAAACATGCAATAAATTGTACATTGTCACCCCACACATACTTACAGCTCACTTTGATTCATAGATCATGGAGGATGCTGTCTAATTGCTGGATCTGCATTTGATTTAAATTCATATAGTCATTAGAGTTTGATAAAGAGTTATTAAGGCTTAAGCTTGCCTGTTATGGAATGTTTTCTTATACAGGATTCTAAATCTTACTATAAACATGGTAAAAATTCAGAGGGCTGGCATAGATTTGCTGATATGGTAGAGCAAAGCAAAAGCTTTGAATTCTGCAGAATACACCCAAGGTATGCTTGCTTTCTGCTCCTCTATCACCTGCGCAAACTTTTACTCTGCAAAAGTCGGCCTGCTTGGGCTCTTGAGCACTCTCAAAGGGAGACATTGCCTAAAACACCTGCAGCTTAAACTTGTCAAGTAGCAATGTTAGAGGCATTGAAAAAGGCAATGAAAAACAATTTACTGATTTTTAAAAAAAAATTCTGATCAATTTTATTTTATTTTTTTTGCTTTAATTTTTATGCCGCCCTTCTCCGGAGACTCAGGGTGGCTTACAATGCGTTAAGCAATAATTAATAATTTATTTTTATTTTTTCCGCCAGCATATTCCTGTCACATGAAGGAAGAAGATTCATAATAGCTGTCAAAATATACAAATGGAGTAATTAGGTATACATTTACCAAAAGGTCATCTTGTTTTGAATAGACTCTTGGACTTGAAAGGTTTCTTCAAAATTAATGCCCAAGAAACTGTAAAGAATAACAAAGCAAAGTTGCTAAAATTAATTTGCAAACCTCTAGATAATATGTGGATATTCAGAGTAAACGATTATGACATAAAGTGAAACGCTCCACTTAAATAAAAATAGATCCAGGAAAAACAAAATAGATTGAGGCTGCAGTTTGTTTAGGCATTTATTCTATCAAAATATAAACAAAGGCTTAAGAAGAAAAAGAACAACAATATTTTTCATAAACCCTCAGCATATTTCAAGCTTAGATAAGAAGAGAATGACTATTAACATTACATCAGTTTTGCAGTGACAGCTCTCACTTCATTAACAATCAGAAATGCATTATGCTTGTCTGAAGGCAAGGCTAAGCTTTCTCTTCCACGCATTTCACATGGCTGTCCATCTCAACCTCAGGAATACGGCAAGCAACACTTAAAAATATCAGATAACAATATCACTATAAATACAAATTGGCATCCCTGTTAAAAAACTTAATGAGACAACTGTCTCAAGGGCTCTATCACATATTCTGACTCTCAGGCCTAGAAACATAACCAGCTCTTTAAAGCTCTGTGATAGACTACCAAGGTTGGGTGAAATCTAACCTCTAAGAGACAAGAAATTATAAATTAACGGTGTCCACTACATATAAGGAAAATCAATATAAAATGTTTTATAGATGGCATATGCCACCTGAGAAATTAGCAAAAATGTTTAAAGAA
>JANHZT010007372.1:122931-134299 GCA_032468215.1 Stegonotus admiraltiensis | reverse complement strand
AATGCCCAAGCACGCAAGCTTGGAGTGTTTAGACAAACAGGACCATTGGCCACTCCCTGATAATTGGAATAGCAGAATAACAGAGTTGGAAAGGAAACCCTATACCATTTCAGACAAATGATTGTCCAATCTCTTCTTAAAAACCTTCAGCATTGGAGCACCCACAACTTCTGGAGGCAAATTGTTCTACTGGTTAACTGTTCTCACTGTTTGGAAGTTGTCCAGCTGTCTAACTAAAGCAGGGGTGTCAAACTCAAAGCCTGGGTGCTGTATCTGGCCCACGCGGTGCTTAGATCTGGCCACGGGACCACCCTGGAAACAGCAAAGGACCAGCCCGCAATGCTTCTGCCAGCAAAAACAGAGTTTGGGAGGGCTGCGGGCAGCCCTCCAGAGCTCTGTTTTCACTGGCAGAGGGTTGCAGAAGGCCATCGCAGTCAAAAATGGAACTTGGGAACCTGTTTTCGCTGGCAGAGCAGTCAGGCTTACAGGCACCCCAACACAAGTGACATCAAGTTGGCGACGCCCACACCAGCCCCGCAAGATCAAACACTGATCTGATGTGCCCCTCAATGAAATCGAGTTTGACACCCGTGAATTAAAGAAATTTCTCCTTAGTTCTAGGTTGGTTCTCTCTTTGATTAGTTTCCATCTATTGGTTCTTGTCCGGCCTTCGGGTGCTTTGGAGAATAGGTTGATGCCCTCTTGTTTGTGGCAGCCACTTAGATATTGGAATAAGCAGGTGGTATAGTAATGATTCTGTTCAATCTTTCATATTTCTAACAAGTTTATCCTTCTTGGTCTCAGGAAGTAATGACATGCATCAGCCACGATTTCAGACAATGCCCTGCTAATTTCAGCTTTGAAACATAACTAACAAGAATTTGGCATTTGTTGTGAGCATGGAACCTATCCTAATGCAGGGTCCTGAATTTGCCTTGATAGCCTGACTGAGAGGGTATGGATAATTATTACTGAAAGCTGCCTTTTTGTGAGTTAGCCTATGGTCCACTGTGCTGTATATTGTATACTGTACTATAGCCTATTGTCTATTTTGCTGACAATGCATTTCCAAGAGACTTCCGTCTAGATTTCAGGGATTCTTATTCCCAGCACTCCCAAGAAATCCAAAATTGAATTTAGTAAGCAAAGTAATGGTGTACCACAAAACTAAGGCTTTCCCAACCACTGCAACTGATGTACTTTCACTAAGGAAACCATTACTCTGGATATGTGGTTTGGCAATGCTGTTCTAAAGAAAAATATGCATGTTGTTGTAAAAAAAAAAAAAAGGAGAGAGAAAGAGCTAAAATAATTATTTTAATGTTGAGCATCCAGAAGTCTCTTCTGCAAAACAAACATATAAGCCAGGGGTCCCCAAACGTGGCAGCTTTAAGACTTGTGGACTTCAACTTCCAGAATTGCTGGCTGGAGAATTCTGGGAGTTGAAGTCCACAAGTCTTAAAGCTGTCAAGTTTGAAGACCTCTGATATAAGCAATGAAATAGCAAACTTTTTCTGATTATTCTGTAATCAAGTTGAGCAGAACAGAAGGCATATTTGGTGAGATAAGAAACGGGGAAAAACAAAAGTGCCAGAATAAACCTCCTCTAGGAATGCCTCATGGGAAGCCTCTCATCAAATCATATTTGTTAATGTAAGTAAGATAATTAAACAGTCACAACAGATTTCTCCAGTATGCATGATTTAAATATGAACAGTCAAAAAATTAAAGAGGTCTTTGCTGAATCGAAATCTCAGTTTTCTTCTATCAACCCCAAAATAGATCATAAAGTAATAGAGAGGGAACATAACCAGTATAAGACATAACCAGTAAAAAGAGCTACTTGTCTTAAAATGAATCCATAGCACAGTGGGGGAGGAGTCATTTTAGGACATCCTGCTTGCTCCATTCTCCTCTGAAATTCTTTCCTATCCTTTAGGAAATAAGAAAGAAGTTTCAGTTATAAGGGTGTGTACAACTAAAGTGACAATTCCTTGAAAAGCTGCTATTGCACTCCAAAAATCTGTAAGCAGTCAGATAATCACCCCATGTGCTACCAGAGCCTGGCAGGAGAGAAAATAGCATACCCTTCAGGATATTGTCCATATTGTAGTTTTGTTTTATACATACACATTTGCTTTCAAACTTGTGTGAAATTTTATATTGATGTATAGATCAATTCATAACTTGTGAAAACCAGGTGCTCCTGAAAAACGTTTCTGGACATGACCTTTTTACATGTACGTATTAAATAGTTATGTGTGAAGTAAAGTGTCACATGACATCCCATTATTACATTTTTGTGAAAATCATCCTTGAACCAAAGCATTAGAAGAAAATTTTGTGCGTGTAGGAGACCATGTTCCAAGTCAGCAATATTGTCAATTTATACTTTCCTTTTTTCTATCTCAGTCCTGAACATTAACTCCACCTCTAGATTATTGTACAGAGTTTTAGCTATCATACTTTTTATACAAGGATACTATTGCAGCTTGCAAACATGAAGAAGAAGAAAAGCAACTTTATTTGGAGCAGTTTCCTTTTGGAAAAGCTACAGCCAGTGAGGGGTTTTTAACTCTGTGAAAAGCTAGTGCTGGAAGCCTATAAACATAAAATAATATCACAGGTTTATTAAGACGAAAAGGAGAGAGAGTTTAGACTAATAAAAGGATGCCTTTGTTTACAAAATGCCTAGTTAGACTATAGATTTTGTTGCCATCTGATATTGGTGACAGCTACAAAGTTGGATGATTTTAAGAGGAAGCTAAATAAATTGATAGGTAGCAGGTCAACTAGTAGTATCAATATTTATATACAGCACTCTAAATCGTTTACTAGATCTTTCAGAATTTTTCTGATGTTCATTATATCTATGGGGCAAAGAGAACTGCTGCTGTGATATATTTGTGTTAACTTGGGTGTGCCTATTATAATATTTCTTAATCTATTATTCCATTCTGAAAATCTCAGCTTTTATGACCTTACCGAATACTGCATCATTTTGTTCTAGACTGCAGTTATCCAGAATTTCTAAGGAAACTAGATCTTCTCCCTATGCTTTCGTTGTTGTAAGTGCCATCTATATTAGAGGTATTATATATATATAATTAATTTCATATTATATATTGTATATCAATATATTATAAATATATAATTAATTTCAGTGACACTAAAACATCGAATCCTGAAATTACCTACATAGACCTTTGTTCTGGGGCTAATTTTCAGTGTCAAAAGTCAGGTGCCCCTTGTTTAGTTATTTATTATATTTTTATATGCTGCCTTTGTTTTGTTTTTTCTACCATGAGACCATTATACTTAGCCAAATGCGTGCTGAACAACTAAATCTTGTTCACAGCTACTTTTCTTTAGGTAGAGTGTTTTCGAAGTTTTCCACACGGCATCAGAGAGTAAATATTCAAATGGAAGCCAGGTGTTAAAATGGTATTGGATTTATTTTGTGTAAAGCTGTTCCAAGTGCAAAGGGAGCCAGAAAAGTAAGTCTATATTGACACGTAAGGACAAAAATGCAACTTTGGTGCGAAGGTCAGATAGGAACAAATGATATCAGAGATGTTTTGTGACTAAAATGAATGGCAGATTCCAAAGTCTAAAGAAACAGGAAAACCAAAATGAGCCTCCAGGCCACTCATTTAATAGAACTCTTCTTTGTTTCTGGATTTTTTGAAAAGTTCCACTAGAAATAGGAACCTGGGAACATCCTGAGGAGAAAGCTGGTTTCCCGACAGCTTTGGATGGCAGCCTAAAGAAACAAGGAGGGACAAAAGAAGGACACTCTGTCTCAGTTCTAGTGCAGCAATTCAAATACCAACTCTAACAAACACTTATTACCTCTATGGAATTCTTTATTTTCTTTTTCCTATATGTTAAATTTAAAAGCATTTTTTTTTAAAAAAAACATGTTTTGGGATTCTAAACATTAACTGCTGTTGGATAAATGCATTGCATGTGTCTTGGGGGAGGTAGCATCATTTAATTTCCAAAAGAATTATGATGAGCATTCCAGATTGTATACATGGGGATACAAATGGAGAAGTATACTCATATTCTTGGTATTGTATTCTTTTGTTGATAAACAGAAGGAAGATATGGATATCTTTTAGATTTAAAAATGTTAGCTGGGTTAGAGCCTTTCCACATCATCACTATAGTGATTTGTTGTGTTACCGTTAATTTAGCACTGCAATGTATGTTTCCTTTTATCATAGATTAAAAGAGAAAATGCACATTTCAGATTTGCTGAGGAACAATATGTACCACACAAAGAATATTATATAAACAAAACTGTAGGGAAAAAACTAAATCAAGACATGTATAAATAGAAGGATGTCACCTTAGATCTACCCTTTCAAATCTTGGTTATGACTTGCTATAATTGATTATAATTGAACTTGATCCAATTATATTAAATTATTTACTGTAATGTTATTTATAATAATAGGAAGGAGTATTTGCCTACAATGTATGCAAACAGTTCAGGAACAAGAATTTTGTTTTAGAAATATAGCTAATACCTATGAGATTCAGAGTTGACTTTCTCTAAAAATCCTTCGACAAAGTACCTCCTTCTAAGTTGCTAATATAGCATAATCGGATCCTGAATAGCAGGGATGGTCATGTCTATTTGCCACTTTAGAATCTTATATGTACCACTGACACTATGAGAAATTAAAATGGCAGTTAGAAAGGGAAGATGGAGAGGCAACAATAGCAGGCCTAATTTAGATACCCAATGTTGGCAAATGCTCAGATATATATACAACAAAATGTAAAGCTAGTGAGGAGTCTCTTCTGTTATATGAAGCAGGAAGAACTGAATGGGGCAATACCCAACAAAAGGAGATGTTAAGATACTCTGGGTTTTTTTTCTTTTCTGCTTCCAAAAGAAAGCTGGTTATTTAAAACAAAAACCCCAGGGTTGTTGTCATGCACATCTGCAAAAGTATTGTCAGTTCCAGGTTCCCAATCTGGTCTAGATCCAAGCTGGATGAGATTTCTTAGCAAAAAAACCCCTAAGCCTTGCCAAACCGACTGAGGTGACCTCGCATCAATAAAGCAATCAATGGCACAGTATTAAAACTTGGGAGGAGAGGAGGGCTTCTCTAGGAAACAACTTATAAATAATAGAAAATAGTGATAGCAAAGGAAGACTTTCAAAATATAGTGTGAATCATAGCTGAAGTCCACAAGAGGTAGTCTACAGCTTTCTTAATAGTTTTCTTCCTAATGCATGAAGTGTGATATGGAGATGTGTTTTTTTTTAATTTGATTTATATGCCACCCTTCTCTGAAACTCAGGGCAGCTTACAATGCGTTAAGCAATAGCCTTCATACTTTTGTACATTTACAAAGTCAGCTTATTGCCCCCACAAACCGGGTCCTCATTTTGCCCACCTTAGAAAGGATGGAAGGCTGAATCAACCTTGAGCCTGGTGAGAATCAAACTCGCAGTAATTGCACGCAGCTGGATCCTAATTGCTACCTTTAACAGTAAAATTAGCCTGCATTAGTCTGAGGCTCTTTATTCTTGTATTTTCATTACTTATTGCAATAACCTTAAACTGTCTACTGTAAACCTCACCCCATTCGTAAGAGGTCTATAAGGGACATGCATAAGAGCACCAGCGTGCCTACTGTCCCTAAGCTTTTTAGCTTTCATCAGCTAGCCATACCCTTACTCTGATTCGAACTTGGGCTTCCTGCATGTTAGGCAGTTGAATTAACCTTCTGAGCCACAAGTTCTCGACCCTTCATCATCTTGAGCCAAGGGAAAGATTAAGTGTTTTTCTATAAAGACATCTGGTCTACCCCAACATGTGGTAGTTTTGTTGTGAATGCGACTGCTTGAGGGCTCCTGGACTGGAGCTGAAAGGCGAAAGGAAGCAGAATGCCCCCTCCCACATGTTGGGGTAGACCAGGTGTCTCGATAGAAAAACACTAAAATTCCAAAGGATATTGAAGTGTAAAGGTTTTAGTCATTGAGATAAACTCTAGGAATGTAAATCATTTTTCATACACTATTCATGGAGTGAAATTATATTTGATTTCCAACTGCATTAAGAGAAAAGACTGTTTAAAACAGGGCTGTCAGACTCCCGACCTGTGGGCTGGAAGTGTCACGTGCTGACCCCACCCACGTCTGGTTTAGCGTAGGGGGAAAAAGTCCCGATATGTCATGTGACACCACCATGACAATGTGAGTTTGACACCCCTGGTCTAAAACATTTCTTTATGGCTGTAGAGCAGTGTTTCTCAAGCTCAGCAACCTTGGATTTTGTGCTGGATGGGAAATTCTGGGACTGAACTCCACACATCTTAGAGTTTCTGAGGTTGAGATATTGCTTTATACTATGATTTTGCTGGTCTTTAACATAAAATCTAAGGCACACTATACACTGTATATGTCTAATGTACAATTCAGATGTTTCTATACTTTTGAGCTAGTTCTATAGGGTTTAGGAGATCAGAGTGATCCTTTTATAAAGAGCAAGAACAACAAAAGGAGAGCAATTGCTACCCTTACGGGCATAGTTGTCCTAGCATAACCCAAGAATAGAGCCACTCTAAAACTGAGAAGATGTATGCCAATAACTATGGGAAATATGAAAATGAAAAACATAATTAAAATTTTAAAATTGCAGTTGAAAACAAATAGCATTTTGTAACCGTATTTTTAATTAAAGTGTCCAGTTTGTACTTGTGTTGTAAATTTATACAATAAGAAGATGGCATGTAAACCATGAAGTTGGGTCTAATTAGCCAATTCAGTTGCTACTCAGCCACCGCTTGAATCCATTAACAGAAAATGGAATCACAACCATTCTTGGTAACTGAAATTTTGTTCAACTGTTATTATTGTTAGGGAGGATTTTTTTTAAATAGTCAAACATGAAATTTTGAAATTTTATAAAATGATTATGGACTGGGAGTAAAAAAAATTCTTTGAAAAAATGCTGCAGCAAACAAACTATTTCCTTATCATGAAGACTACATATAAGTGAAATCTCAAGAAGTTGAGTTCAACTCAAAGGATACTTTCCTTTTATATTTACATTATTAACAGTGGCATTAGCTATGCCATTATAGCAGGCGTCAGGGAATCCATGACACTTCTAGGTGACATTTGCAAAAGCCACAAAATATTTTTTTTAATTTTAAAAAAATGATTAAAAGTTTGTAATTCACTAATTTCAGTATTTAGTATTTTATATTTCAACTCATAAAACCTTGGAATAAGGGTGCTGACATTTCATGTAAAATCATGTGATAAAACCCAGCTGCTTTCTAAGATAGCTGGTCTAACTTGGGGGGAAAAGGCCATTCCAAGCCACTACAGTTAAAATAGTGTTATTTGCAAGACAAATGTGCTATGTCACATTAAATGTCATGAATACCTATAAGAATCCAAGAGTTCATAGAGATAATGGGAAGACTTTTGTCAGGATCCCTAGATATGGTATCTGTTCTTTCTCTGAACTGCAATTGTTAGAATTCTCTGAGAAAAAAGAAAAGACTTGGCTATAAAACCAGTCTACATCTATATCATGATTAAGTCATTAAATGATGGTTAACCATGTAGTTTAGTTCCACATGATTTTAACTGACATAATTACTTTATTAAGTATCTTTCCAAATGCCCTATATCTAGCCAACAATCATTTAAGTCATTTGAGTAGGTTGTTCAATCTTTTCCTGACTTACTCATAATGAAATTCTTGAAAGTTTAATCAGTGGTTTTAATGGAAAATAGATAGGCCAGTGTATATTCATATTTCAACAAGTCAATTTATTTTTATTTCTTTTTCTCCAAGGTTCTCCAAGGTTTGCAGTAAAATTACATGACATATTTTCCTTCATTATTGTCTCCTAGCATTCAAGAATGTAGATTGACAAATATACAGCTGTAGAAAAACAAGATTAAGCAAAGTGTCTTAGGCCCACAGAAATTTCTAACTAAAATACAATTTTATTTGTTATATATTTTTATTGCATGCATGCTAAAATATTTTGTTTTACATGAATATAAATTAGAATTGTTGGTTGAAAATGCAAAAAAGTAATAAAAAGATTTAACATTATATATATAATGATATATATATTTACGTTTACTTTTTATATTTCATATGTATTTCATATTTCAAATAGTAAGTAAAAACAATTTACTGGAACTCAAGTAAATGTGCATTTGAAAAATTATTAGTGTGGCCTGAAAATTCCTCACTGCCATTGGTAACTTTGTAGATATTAATATCATAAACTTCTTTATATAATTGTTATCAAATTATGTCTGTGCAGAGCTTTGTATATTTAAGTTGAAATTATAAATTCCTACTAATTTATTTATTTTATTTATTCATTCATTCATTCATTCATTCATTCATTCATTTATTAAATGTATATGCCGCCCCTCTCCGAAGACTCAGGGCGGCATATAATATCCTGCCTTTATTTTATAAAAATAACTCAACCATGTGGGATGGATTGGGCTGAGGGGAAAATGACTGGCCCAAAGTCACCCAGCTGGCTTTCATGCCTAATGCGGGACTAGAACTCACAGTCTCCTTTTTTCTAGTCTAGTGCCTTAACAACTAGGTCAAACCATCTGTTATACAGTATATCTAAATAGAATAGAGACAGAGACAGACGCATAGTCTGTTATTGATCATCACCCTAATGTTCTCCAAATGTTCTTTCTTTCTAATTCCAAATTAAAACTTTGCCAAATATTTTGGTGTGAGGAAGCTTTGGATGAGTGTACCTATCCCTTTCATCTGGATTACAACTTTTTCATCGCCTGATAGTTTCAGCTCTCATTTCCAAGCGTCACGAGATTTTTACTTTCTAATTTTCAATTATTTATGTCTTGCCAATTGGTTATCTTTGCTGTTAATCCACATTGGGATGTTGTAGGGAATAAAATGGCAACTTGTTTACTTCTTTAGTGCTGTTCACTGTCTCCCAGATGTTTCCTATGTTATGTCTTATCCATGCTTGTTTAAAAGAGACAGCTACTCAATATTCACCTTAGTAGTATTCAGGACTTATGCCTGAACAAGAACCTATGCAAAGAGGGATAGACCTACACACGTGAATATTATGCTCAACCTTCCTATCCTGAACAGCCCCAAAAGATAGCTGCTGAACCTCTGCTGGAACACCTATGATGAAAGAGAACCCATCTTCTCCCTGAATAATTGATGCCACTGTCATACTGATCTCCTTATTATGAAGGTTTTTTTCCCAACATTCTGAATGTATAGGTAGTTCTCAACTTGTGGCCATAATTGGAACCAGAATTTCTATTGCTAAGCCAGGCAGTTAAGTGACTTATAAACAATGTCCATTTTTGCCACCATTGTTAAGTGAATCACTGCAGTCGTTAAAGGAATCATATTGTTATTAAACAAAGCCAGCGTCCCACATTGACTTTGCTTGTCAGAAGCCAGCAGGGAAGGTCACAAATGGAGATCACATGATCCCAGGTGTTGAAACCATCATAAATATACATCTGTTGCCAAGCACCCAAATTTTGATCATTTGACCATGGGGGATGCTGCAATGGTTGTAAAGGCAAGAATCAGCCATAAGTCACTTTTTCAGTGCCTTGTAACTTCAAACAGGTTGCTAAACAGATGATTGTAAGTTGTGAACTACCTGTAGCCATCCTGCGATTTAAATCCATTATTTTGTATCCCTGAACTATGTGGTCACAGAGAGCAGATTTTAATCTGCTATGACATTCTTTATGATAACATATCCCCACAAACTTTTCTTCTTCAGAATAAATCTTCTCAACTATTTGAATATTTCTTTCTATGACTTTTAATTCCATGGTGAGCCTCATTGGCCTTCACTGAACCTGCTTCTTAAAGTATGGTGCTTACAACTGAACATAACACTCAAGGTGGTCTGACCAATGCAGAATAAAATTGAATGATTTTGAAATGATACTTCTAACGGTGCAGCCTAAAATGTTATTTGTCTTTTCTCGAGTCACCTTATACCTGTGCAGTGCTTTTTGTTTGTTTGTTTTCTATATAAAGAACTTCACATTTGTTTTTTTGTACCCTATGATAGCTTCTGCTACTCTGTCCATTTTTTTTCTTCATTAAACTTGTTTGTAAATGTACTTTGGGTGTTTCCATTTGCTTCTTATTCCCATTCCCATTCTTCCCATTGACTTGAAATGAATCCAATTTATCATTGCCAAAAAGTTTAGTAAAATATTTCATTACAGTACCCTGCATTAAATACCTTTCTCCTCTTCCTCTTCTTCCTAATATTGTTTCTACTATTTTTCCCATTGATTAACATCAAGTTTTCCTTCATGCAGTTCAAGAATTTCTTTGAAGACTATATTGGGATGATCTTGTTGTCCAACAGTAATAATCTGGTGATTATTATTCCCTGTTCCTACTGCTTTTATCATGAAGTTTCCCAATTTGTATCTATGATCTTCTGAAGCCAAGTCAAAATGATGGTTCTCCTTGCCAAAACAATTTGCCAGATAAATCTGACTAGATTTGCCAAACTAGACTGCAACAAAATTTTTCTGTTGTCATTTTATGTAGATTTATTTAATTTTTTTACTCTATTTGGTAGATTTTCACTTCAAAACCATGACAACTTGGATTGTAGACGATTCTATTTTACACTTACTTTTTTATGAAACATAACTGTTTTGGTTTTAGCTAACTAGTATAATGCAGAACTCAGATTTATGTAAAATTGCATATGTTAATATTTTTAAAGTGTTTCCTGCAATATAATACACTTTAGAACAATGGAGAAAATTACCTTCAGATTAGTGGTGAAGTCTGAAGCGGTTTGCTACCAATTCTCTGGCTGCATGTGCGCACTGCATGCCAAGCACGTGCTGCGCGTGCATATACACACCAAATGCATTCTGCATTCTGCATTCTGCATGCACATGCTGCATTCTGCATGCACATGCTGCATTCTGCATGCACATGCTGCATGCGTGCCAAACACACACTGTGCACACTCACACATTCGCAGTACACCCCAAAAGGAGGCTTGGGAAGGTAAGTAGAACAGCGAGGGGGGGAATCATGCAGTTTAGCTTCTCTAGAAAGCAGGATTATACAAAGTGAAGATGTGGACCAGCTCTTTTATTTTTTCAGTAAGCAACTTGTGTTTAGTTTGTGGGGGCTCTAAAATTGCTTTGCATGGTGTATCTAGGTTTCAGTTTGCCAAATGTCCATCTAGACTAGGGTGGAGAACATCAGAAACAATTGTCTGTGTCACTTAGTGGCTAGCTTAATTGATTAGGGAAAGTTTCACGTCTCCACTTTGGAGCTATTGTTTAATGCAGTGATGGCTAACC
>JANHZT010007372.1:80840-103303 GCA_032468215.1 Stegonotus admiraltiensis | reverse complement strand
GTGGGGAGCGTGGGGGGGTTGCGCGTGTGCATGCCCACACCCATAATTCTATGTGCCCCACCCCCATGCATGTGTGCGTGACCACCCCCCGCGCTTCCCTCGCTTTTGGCATGTGATGGCACAGCAGGCTCGGTAGGCCTGTTTTTCACCCTCCCCATGCTCCAGAGCCTTTTTAGGAGCCTGGAGAGGGCGAAAATGGCCTTCCCCACCCCCTGGAGGCCCTCCGGAGGCTGGAAATGGCCCACTGGAAGTCGGCCTGTTTGCCGACTTCCAGTGGGCCCAGAAGGCCCGAAAAACAGCTGGCTGGTGCGCGCATGTGTGCCAGAGCTGAGCTCGTGTGCCCACCGATATGGCTATGCATGCCATCTGTGGCACATGTGCCATAGGTTCACCATCATGGGCCTATTACATCAACTAAAGAAACATTACACAACGTTTTCTTACTTTGTTCAATGTTGAATAATTTGCTATTTATTCTCATGTAGACTTCACTTCCATCATAGTCTATTAATTACATTCTGCAACCAACCTTCAAAATTTGAGCCTATTCACCTTATGTTATGCTTCCTGTAAATCAACAATCTTGTGTTGTCAGCTCAACCCTCTACACATATAATTAACTTTCTTCATATTCTTGTATTTTTCAAAGACTTGAAGTAAAAAAATATGATCTGCAAATTTTATGCCTAGGATAAGAATGCATTGCACTTACCAAATTTTGTTCACTATCTCCTTGTGCCATTTCAACTGGAACTGTGTCAAATGCATTTCTCAAGAACATTCAATGAATAATCTCCCTTCAGCTATTGCATTCAGTCCTATAGTTTTGCATTTCCCTTTCTATAAGGAAAGAATAATGGCATTCTGCCAATAGTCAGATACAGATGCAATATTGACAGACAAGAAATAAGACATGAACCCATTTAACAAATCATTGATATTTTAACATTGCTCCAGTTATACCTTCTACACCTGCAGCGTTACAATTTTCCAACATTTTTTCAGCATTTATGACCTTTCATAATTTTTGTGGATTCTAATTTTAAAGCATTTATTTCAATTACATTCTTCAACATAGCACTATCTTTCCCATACAAACCTCTAAAGTACCTCATTCAGTATCCCCTCATTTCTGTTTCATCCTCAATAATTTCATTACTTTTATGATGAAGTGGTGGAGAGTCAGTTTGATATAGTGAAAAATGCTGGTATAAAAACCAGAAGACTAGGCCACCCTTAATCATGAAAGGTGACTGGCTGGGTTTGAGCCATTCACTCTCACTCAGCCTACCCCTCCACACACACACGCAGGGTTTTTGTTGTGGAGAACCTAGGAGCCAAGAGTATTAGGTATGTTTTCTGCCTTGAGTTAGAGATAAAAAGGTGGGATATAATCATCATCATCATCATCCATCAATTGAATAAAATCATCATCTGTCAACTACAGCAAAATCACCATCCATCAATTACAAAAGGCAGCTTTATTTGCAACAGCTTACATCCAGGAACAATGATAACTTTAACACTATCAAACAACTGCCTGTCCCAAGGCCTTAGGAAGGACTCAGTAGATGGATAAAAATGCCAAATCCAATCTAAGCATCTGGCTGACTATGTGTTGAACCATAGTAATATTTTTGTTTACTCTATTGGAAGCTTCTTGTATAGCCCTTTTAATACATCTCTAAATAATTTTATTTCCATCAAAATTTTCTCTACTTTTTTATTAACTGTTCCTGGGTATTGCTGGACACATTCTTTGCAATTACCTTTTTCTCTCCATCTTTGTTATATAACGTTTTGTAGAGTTGCCTTGTAGAGTGAGATGAGCTGCATATAAATGTAATAAATAAAAATAGACATATTTCTCTTCTAATTCTTTCTAATTAATTATGATCTCACATGCATTTTTTCTCATCCATAAGTTATTTCAGTTCATTCAAACTTTTTTTTCAATATTTCCCATTAGTGTAACTCCATAAATGTCTGTGGAATTTCATAGCATAATTAATTTCAGAAAGGTTTCACATAATTTTTCCTTTTCACTACTTTTCATTTATGTATTCTTTTATTTATTTATTAAACAAATGTATATAACTCCAGGCAGTGTACAGCATTAAAAATCAAGTTAAAATATTTATCTATTAAACAAATTTATATAGCCATACAATAGTTATTGTAAGGACTGCAATTGTAATTAAGCTGCATTGTACTGTAATCATTCATATTGTAAGGGTATTAATCTGATTTTATTTTTTTATGTTGTACACTCCCTATAATTGCCTAACTTTGACTTTTCTTTCATTTCTTTCCTTTTCTTTCATATTCACTTTGTTTCCTGAAAACATTCTTCATATATCAAATCCACATCCAGAGTTTGTCATCTTGTTTGTATCTTTCATTAATTCTCTTCACTTTTGATTGTAAACAAGTAAATCAGTCATGCTTTGCCATTTGTTCCTTTATCATGCATACATAATAGACGTTCTTTGCCAAACAGGTACTAAAACTTAGTATCTATTTTTCTTTCTTTAATTTCATTCATTCATTTATTCATTCATTCCTTTTTTCCCCATTTGCTCCTCTTTCATTTCAAACCACAATTTCCCATATTTATTTATTATTTATTTTTATTTTCATTTTGATTTATATGCCGCCCTTTTCCGGAGACTCAGGGCAGCTTACAATGCGGTAAGCAATAGCCTTCATACTTTTGTATATTTTATACAAAGTCAGCTTAATTGCCCCCACAAACCGGATCCTCATTTTACCCACCTTAGAAAGGATGGAAGGCTGAGTCAACCATTTAAAAGGCTGCTATATAGAGGATTGCGCCAAAGTCCCATGACATAATGATCATAGCCATTCAGAGGGATTTCTGCATGAAGACTTACTGCTTATAGCACTATGGTTTTCAAACTGGTCTATCTAGGGGTATTCATTGACAGACCACACATCCTTAAGCAACGTTTCAGGAAATATTTTTTTTCCCTTTGGAAAGCTTCTAGAGAAATGTAGATGAATATATGTAGACAGGCAATTCTTTTATGGAAGGGAATGAAGGGATTTTTTTGTCAATTAAAAATCTGTGCAACCTCAGAAGTTCTAGAATTAGGAAGTATGAATAGGACAAAAAGTTACTCATAAGCTTAGAACCAACACGGTTTTGATTGTGGTTAAGCATATGTAACTATTAATAGCTTCAATCAATTCCCAACAGTATGAAACTTTCATTACTGAATGTTATGGATCATCATGCACCATGCTAGTCATGTCCATGTTCATAGATACTTTTTTTAAAAAAAAACTTCCTTGGCCAGGACTAAAAAGAATGACTTGCCCCAAGTAATCCAGCCATATTGTTGTGCTTAAGGGAGGACTAAATTCAGATTTAGATTTTCAGAACAATTTTAAACAATATCAAATAATACTATGACATGGGGAAAAATAAACTAGCAAACCATTTAAATGTCTGTGGAAGAGATATTTATGTATTCATATATTTATTTATTTATTTATTTATGTATTCATTCATTCATTTAGTATGTATAGTCGCTTATCTCAAACCCATGACTTTGGATGGCAAATAATAAAAACAATAAAAACATGACACAAAAAGAAATTAAATAAAAATAGCAGCCAACAGCTATTATAATCCATCAGTGTCAGCAAAACCAGGAAGTGGGGCCCTTCACACATTCAGGATCAACGCCTGGACAAATAACCATTTCTTCAAGGCCTTCTAAAAGGCCAACAAGGTCATGATCATCCTACTCTAGGAAAGTAGGATGTTCCAGAGAAGAGGTGCTAAAGCAGAAAAAACACAACTCCTAGTGCCTCCATCCACCATTCCTTCCCTGGTGGGACCCAGAGTACGCCCATCCTGCTAAACCAGATTAGATGGGTAGAAATGACTGGAAGAACTAGCAGGTAACCCAGTTGCAAACCATGGAGGTCTTTAAAGATGACAACCAGCACTTTCAATTGCATTCAGAATCACATTCAGCCAATGCAGCTACTGAAGCTGAACAGACAATACCATTTACAATCTATGCAGCTTCATTTGTGTACCATCTGAAGTTTCCAAATACTCTTCAACAGCCTCATATACAGTAGAGCCCTTTGCAATAATTCAAGTAGGAGGTTGCAGGGGCATAAATGACAGTGACCAGAGCCTCCCAGTTCAGGAACAGGCATAACTGACACAAAGGACAAAAAAGCACTATCTACTCCCCCAAGACCATACGCCTGGGGACGCCACAGCCAAACTGGTAATGGCATCAAGAAGGTCAGGCAGCTAGGTTGTTATGCAGCAGAGAGTCTGGTACAACAGCAACCGTCTCAACTGACCCTTCTTAGAACCCAACACATAATATTTCAGCCCAGAAATCTGAAGAGAAGAACCTCCCAGATGTCTCCCATGAGTTTCAGATCATCACCACCACTCCACCATCTCTACACTGGTGGCTGTCTGAACGTCAGCTGGGCATATCTCTAAAAGGGGCACTTCTCCCTCCTCTTCCAGCCAGGTCTATATGACAGGAGCAACAAGTTTTTGCTTTCAAATTCAAGGAAAGCCACCATTTCTTAGTCTTTGAATGTTCAGTGACAGCAGTTATATTTGCCACTTACAAAGAAATTCTCTCTGCCAGTCCCATCTTACGACTGAATATGAATTTCACACTTAATAGCCAACCGAATTTTGAGATATTCTTGCTTCTTCCCTATTGGCTGATTTTTTTTGTAATAGACTTCCTGATTTTAAAAAACAAAAACAAAAAATAAGGCATTCTTTTTGGTCAAATTGGTGTCCCCAGCAGAGGGAATATCTAATTTGTTCTTTCTGATGTTCATAATGGTTGTGCCGATACGAGATCAGTAGAAATATCTACTACATCTTAAGTTTCATTTTTCTCATCATACATAATTATGCTTGGATTAATCACACCTGACAAAATGGATTACATCTTGTAACAAGACTGCTTGTTGTTTAAAAAGTTTAGCACTATGCTTGAAAAAGACAGTTTACAAGATTATATGTCACAGAGCATAATCAAATAGTTTATAGTAGAGTGTTTATTTTAAAAATGTGCAAAACTTTAAATGTAATCTGAAATCCATCAAGTAAACAAATAATGGTATCATTTTCATAAAATTTTCAAGGCAGCTCTTGAAATAATCAAGTCAAAAATGGTCTTCCCTTAAACCAAGCCATTTATGTATTTATATAGCTTGCAAGGCTGGGCTTTGAAAAACCTTACCCAATAAATACCGTTTTGTCTGAAGCAATTCTCCCCCAAAAATGTCTTTTATGAGAACTGTAATCCCTTTGAAGCTGAGAGAATCTGAAAAGCACGTTTTTGTTATAATATTGACTAATTGGTTTTTTGTTTTGTTTTTTGTTTTGGCTTGGACTGTGGTTTTATTTGAAGGATCTTTGACTCCAGTGGTCCCTATTGTCCGGATGAGTTTGGGAACAGTAAAAAAAAAACACATGTTAGTTGAACAAAAAATGTTCATGCATAGCATGATCAGCCTAGCAAACACAGAAGCATCAAATCCTCCTCAACAAACCTTTTGATTTTAGGGAAGATTTGGAAGGACTAGTTGTTGGTTTGACATTTCTTCAAATACAGAAGGAATAGTTTCCCCATTCATATCAGTCATTCTTTCTCTTTTCTGTCCTGTTTAGAACATTCTTGCTAGAGTAAACTAAATACCTTCTCATTTGGCTTTCATTTTGACAATGGCTTGTGCCCAGTATCCTCTGGGGATTGGGGGAAGCTCCTTTCTTGAAGACCTCTGGTAAGGCTTTTGGACCAAGAGCACCAATAGACAGATGAGCCAATTAGGGCTATCATTGGTTCTTACTCTAAATAAGAGGGGATTCAACCCATTTTGTATGACGTTACGCGCCTTGGGAGAAGGGGTGATCCTGGAACTGTCTCTAGCATTACTGGCTTCAGTGGCTTATAATGAGAAGCACTGTTACCAGCTTTGATCTTTTATGAAGAACAGTCAGGCCATACAGAATTATGTCCAGAGGAACTCTTGCTGGGATCTTGCAATGCATCAGTGTACATAGTCCATGGTCTCTGGGACTATGCAGCCCCAGGTACCTCTAAGATCATGCCAATGGCAATTCAGTAGCAAATTGTTAAATTTTCTTCCATATTTTTCTTTTTTGGAAAAAAAAATCTAAATATAAAAATATATATCATAGATTAATGCATTAATAATTCCTATGCCTTTAGAATCATTATCATCTTTATTATATAATACGGTACCAGATTCCTTGCAGCCTTTGGATGCCCTAAAAAAGGATTATAAATGTGCTTCTTCCCATGCAGAAAAGGTTACACTTGTATTGATTTGTCGTATCTGGGGAGTCTCTTCTGAGACTTCAGTGGAGAAAAAGCAACAAGAGATCTAATTGCAGTGAGCCATTCTGAATGTATGACAATTACTTACAATGATTTTCTGTTTCCAATTTGCTTCTCTAAATTTTCATCTGTGTTTTAACTGCTTGTCTGATAGTTGCTTTAATCTTATCAGCTGCATTGTACTTTACAGTGTAACATTGGTGCGTGTTTACCTAGCCTTCCACATTTTGCTATGATATTATTGTCTGATTATCATGGATTCATCTACTGTATGTGTGGTATTCAATTATGCAGTATGACATACCATATTTTTCATACTATAGGACGTACTTCCCCCCCCAAAAAAGTGGGGGGAAATGTCTGTGCTTCTTATAGAGTGAATATTGCAACGGGGGCAGGGGAATTGGTGAGGTGCTGCAATATTCATTACCAGTGCTGCCTATCAATGCTGCCGCCATTCGCTGCCACCAGGGAACACTGGAGCCTTCGCTGCCAAGCAGCTGATTGATGGTTGGATTGGCCTCCCAGAATACTGCTGATCAGCTTTTCTAGGCAGCGGGGATCACTGCCACCGTTCGCCACCTATTTGGCGGTGCAGCAATTGCTGGCAATTGCTGGTGAATGGCTGCGATTGGCGGAGAATGGCAATGGTGGTGGTAGGCAGCAGCAATCCCTGCTTCCTAGAACAGCTGATCGGCAGTATTCCAGGTGGCCGATCCAACTGTCAATCGGCTGCTCAGCAGCGAAGGCTCCAGTGTTGCCTTGCAGCGGCAGCAGCTCAGCTCTGTTGACCGGTGGTGAGTGCAATGGAGCATAGCCCTGATGAGCCATATGCTGGGGTTGCGATAACGTGATGAAGCTGACCAGGCTGTTTCCTTTTGGCTGCAAGGATGCTAGCCAGATGAATACCAGATGGATGCTGGGAGGCAGGGTTTTTTTTCTTGTTTTCCTCCTCTAAAGCTAACATACATGTATGTCTTATGGTCTGGTGCATCTTATAGTGCAAAAAATACAGTAAATATAAAAAATGTGTTTAATATTCTACCCCATTCCAAAATGATGACAAGTCAGGGAGCATATGAGAAACTGAAATGATAAACTCAGCTGCTGGTTGGGGTAGTTCTGAGCTGAGAATAAGTAAATGAAATCCAGGGCAGGGCAGGTTTTAGCAGTGAATCTTCTTTAGGATGCTAAAGGAATTACATGGTGTGGTTTTAGGTCTTCCCAGGAAACAAACTAAACACACAAAACCACACCACACTGCCAAGTGCTTGAGTGTTTTCTGTCACTCCAGGCCCCATTCTTCCTGCTGAGATAGTGACAGACAATTAATTATCTGAGTGCTTTTGAAGTCATGTCTGGTAATGTCTAAGAACTCTATAAATTGAGTGCGGATGCCGAGTTTTGATTCTGGCCTTGTAGTGTTATCAATAAATCTGGCTATAAAATGATATTGTTATGAAACGTATATATAACTCAGCCCAATTTAGATGTTTGTTTATCACATACCCTGGACTGGGCTTTAGAGAAAATTAATTCTTGCGTTAATTTCTAATATTCCAAATTAGCACAGACTTTCTCTGTGAATTAATTAGATTTCAGTGGAGGAATTTTATTATAGGTAGCTGCTTTATTTGACACCAAAATTAAGGTTTTTTTAATCTATTGAATGACAGTGTTTCCTACATGTAGCTTATGTCTTTTAATCTTATAAAAGTAATACAATACTTTTGTTTGTATGGGCCTTGAAGCTCTATAGGTTCTTTGAGACCTAGAATGAGATTAGAGTATAACTGGAAAGTTCAATTCAAAGCAGCCTAATCTACTTTAGGATGCAGAGTTGGGCTGAATCCAATGAAGACCTCTTGTTGACAACACCCAAAATGCAATATACTTAGTAATTATAGTTAATTTATAACATGGACTAAATTCTGGTTTATTCTACTTACATTGTTTTGGCAAAGGAAGGATTCAATTATTAAACCACTTAAAATATACGGAAAACGTTTGTGCCTGATTCCATTTCAACGTTAGTTTCAGTTATAAAACAGTAAGTGCTTGAAAAGAAAATTCATTTTTGCGTGTATCATTGGAATTGTTGAAGCCCCATTATCTTCTCATCAGAACAGCAAGAGGAATTTCAAATAAAAGAATTTCAACAATTTATAGTCTTGGTACTTGACTGATAATGCTCTTTAGAAAGCCAAACATAAAAAGCCTATTCTTCAGGTATGGAACAATCTGGTTGCTATCACAATTCAATGAATTATGTGAACAAAGCTTTGCTTTGACATTTTCAGTCCTAGGTACTAGTCCTATGAACTGTGATCAACTGCTTATAAAAAATATATTAAGACTATACATGACATGCTGATGCCTGAAACAAAGGTTAAGATTGCATCACTTTTCATTCCACATGCAAAAGTCTATTGGACTGGTAGATAGATCTCACTTCAACACTTGTGGCAGGCTCCTTTTCCACACTTGAAAACAGCAGCATAATATAGGGTTATAAAGTTACATGGCACTCATAACTCTATTTTCTGAAAATGAAAAACACCCAGAATGTCTTAAAATACAGTATGTAGGAGACCAGGGGTGGGTTCTACTTACCTTTACTACTGGTTTGCAACAGGGCCGTGTGCTCTTCTGCGCATGCGCAGAAGCATTTTCATGATGTCAGGGTCAGTGGGCGGGGCCTCCCACCGGTTTTACTACCGGTTCTATAGAACCGGTGTGAATCGGGGGCAACCCACCTCTGTAGGAGACTCTCACTATTCTTCTTTCTGTCCAGTAGTAGGGCTGTATAGGAAATAGCATCTGTGCATTTCCCCGCCACCCAGTTTTCTTTGGAAAGTAAGAATCTGTTATAGATCTGCTCTGAATGATACTTTTTGGCTCATTCATAGCTTCCTTTGCCATTAAGGAAAGATTGAGAAAACTTTTTCAGGTCAAACACCACACTTGGAGCAATATCCGGGGAATTTCAATATTTGCAGGGTCAGGACAACATAGTAGAAGAGGCCACGATGAAACAGAATGTTCTTGAATTACAATTAAATGTAATTAATTGAAATAACCTAATATAGAAGATTATTATTTCTCATGTATTAAGTGATTTATATCTTTATTCAAATGAATTACTACAAATTATTAGCAACATTGAGAGGCTCCAGGTAGTGGGTATTTTTTTCTTATTTGGTGGCCATGTACCAGTGTTGGTGAACCTTTTAGGCACTGTGCCGAAATGGAAGCATGCGCACACGTGCAGGGGAGTGCCGGAAACCAGAAAAGAAGCTCTCCAGCACACGTGCGCTCACTGGGAAGCTGAGCTTCCAGTGTCACCTGGTTTTATGGTTTCTGGCACGAATACGAGTGTGAACACCAGCTGGCTAGTGCACATGCATGCAACGGAAACCAGAAGCTTAGCTTCCTGGTGTGTGCATGCATGCCAGGGAGATGCTCTTCCGGTTTCCTGTGCTCCCGCACACGCGAAGACCAGCTGGCTGGCGCGCATGTGCATGCTGGAACCCGGAAGACCAATGTTTGATGGCTGGCATGCCCAGAGAGATGGCTCTGCGTGCCACTTCTGGTACACATGCCATAGGTTCTCCTTCACTGCCATATACTGTATATCCCTGGAGCAGAAGATACTGCTATTTTAAAACTGAGAAGGAAACAGGGAAAAGAAAACTTTTATGTAACTGAAATAATACATGAAAATTTTTCATAGAAGCAGCATATTAACCCTTTGGTTTAATGGACCTCCATTTTCATGGATTTAATATGCAAGCAAGAGAATTTGAGAATTTTCCAGCAAGCCAAGCTAGCTTAAATTCTTAAATTTTTAACTTGTTTTAAATATTAATCAAATTTTATTGGGTTTAATTGGGTTTTAATATATGTACAGCCTAGCATTTAATTTGTTTTAATTGGTTTTAACTGCATTTATGTATTTTGGGTTTTTAGTCTGGCTGTTCACCACCCGAGTCCTTCAGGTGAAAGGGCGGTATAGAAATTAATTAAATAAATAAATAAATAAATAAATTTTGCTTTAGAGCATCTTTCTATAATGTAATGCTTGCCATATGGGTTTAATTCCCTTTATTCCTCAACCATCTTAACCTACAGTCTTGTTGTTAGAGGATATTGTTTTTCTGTGAATGTGGAGGACTCAGTCTGAGGGAAAAATGCCTTAGATTAGAAGAAAGTGAGGAAGAGAGCGAGAAATGAATTTTTTTTTAAAAAAAACCAAACTCTTATTCTGTGTTGTTTTCTGCAAAGTAAATCATTACATTTCATTTGTTCTTTGGGGAGAGTTAGATTATTCCAGAACTGGAAGGAGCTTATAGACAAGACAATCAATCAATTTATTTATTGTTTTTACCACCGGTCGCAGCAAATTATAGAAAGATTCTGCCTTTGCAATGGAAAAAAAAACCCCTTCCAATGAAAATGCTCTAACTGCAGGAGACATTTTCATGAAAAAATACTGTAAAAACATTTTTCATGGTTTAAACATCTCCCTTGGATTGGGATCCTGGGTTTCTAAAGAGCTATAAAATTAATACAAAGCAAAGAAAATAAGAGATGCTATTGTTTTGCATTCCCACTTGGAAAGGATAATCAAAGTACAGTGTGGTGAAATACTGTACATGGCAGAGACTCAGGCTCAAGATACAAACTTTAAGACAGCTTTAGTTTTTGAAGACAAATCGCCCATAAAGCAGCATGGCAGCAAGGGCTACAAAAACAGTGTGCATTGCATCAAAGTGAAAAGATGAAAGACCAATAACATTTTTGCTAGTTTTTAAAAAGCGCTGGGAAAGAAAGTATTTTCAAAGGGGAAAATAAGCTTCCCCCCTTCCCTTTTCTTTCTTTTTCTTTTGTCTTCCTTACTTTATATTAGTTTTTTTCTTCTTGTTTAAACGATTCAATGAAAATTATATTTTAAAAAAAGAAAGGAGTCTTTTATGACAAAGTATCAGGCCATAAAACCACAGGATTACAGCAGAGAGTCATAAACAAGAGTAATATTAAACGATTCTAATCTAGCCTCACACATTGTATTTAGAAACTTCTTTCTATGATAAATTTTGGATACAGGGAAGTTCCTTGATAGAATACAAAATGGAATATGAAAATTATCTTCAATATACTTCAAACAATGGTGAGACTTTTAGAGGCAGCACAAATAGATTTAACTTTGTTTCAATAAGGCATGAGCTCAGGAAACTTCAGATCTACAAATAAAAGAGAATTTCATTTCCCTGTTTTGTTTTGTTTGTTTTGTTTTGTTTTGTTTTGTTTTGTTTCGTTTCATTTCGTTTCGTTTCGTTTCAAGGACAGTGGTACTGACTCCGAAGGGGAAAAAAACAAAGTAAGCTGTAGGAGAGATTGGATTGGATTGGATTGAATACTTTATTTGGTTGCAAGGAATTTTGTGTATGGAGAAGAATAGAATATAAGCTTTATATATATTTTCCCAGAAATGTTAGAATGTGTTAGGACATGCTTTGAAATTATTTACACTGCAGTTTACTCTGGAGCTAACAGAGTTATCTCATAGCAGACCATATGATTCGGATGAAGTGTCATGTAGTCACAGAGCACACACATCTTCTGAATTTGTTTTTGGTTTTTTTTGCTCCTCAGGTAAATTCATTTCACAATTACTATTTATTTGAATATGTTTTAATATGCAGATCAACACAGTGCCTACGAATGAAACATTGAGCAAAGAAATAAAATATGTGAAATGCCCCAATTATCTTTATTGTAGTCTACTTGTTTTGGAAAGTGCTTCAGATTAGGCGTAGATTAATGAATAGTCCTTTTTATGGTCTCTGCATACTTTGGATTGAAAACAAACATGTGTTTCAATATCAGAGATGGTATTCAGCAGGTTCTGACAAGTTCTGGAGAACTGAAAGCGGAAATTTTGAGTAGTTTGGAGAACCGGTAAATTCCACCTCTGACTAGCCCTGCCCCCATCTATTCTCTGCCTCCAGAGTCCTCGCTGATCAGGAGGAAATGGGGATTTTGCAGTAACCTTCCCCTGAGTGGGGAGGGAAAGGAGATTTTACAGTATCCTTTCCCTGCCACACCCAGAAAGCCACGCCCACCAAGCCATGCCACGCCCACCAAGCCACGCCCGGGGGACAGGTAGTAAAAAAATTGAATCCCACCACAGTTCAATATGTCTAATGTTGCAAATGTAGCACCTGCCTACAAATCTTTCAATCAAGCACATTTTCCCAAGACTGTATGGTAGCCATACAAACTTGAGAAAACCTACTACTTCTATTTTAAGGATTTGCAAAGGGAGCCTGTCTTCTTCCCCAATACACTCCAAAATGAAATTTTAATTATAGGTTTTTCATGCCAATCTACTATCATGCTAAAACTATATTACATCCACCTGGGTAACAAAGAATGACTTGTTTAAAAGGAATAATAGCTGTGAATTTAAATATCAAATGCATTTTCATTAAATATTCCAATTAAATTTACACACATTTCTGACCACCTTTGCTTAATAATTCAACTCTCGGTTTTAGCTGACTTTAAATAGTTGTCAGCTGATGACTAAAACCAAAGAATGAAAGCTGGGTGTAATTATGGATTTGCACAGTATGTGCTTCTCAGCTATTTTAATATGATATATGTGGGCCTCCAAATCCCAAGTTGCTTGTTCTTAACTTTCACTTTTATAAGAAAATATGTGCCAAGAATGAATCTAAATTCCTGAGGTTTTAGTGCCCTGCCCATTGTATTTCATTGAAGAATATGATTTATTTGAAGTAAAATTATTTTGTTTGAAGCTTTGTGCTTATCCAGCTGTAAGCTAAGAGACTGTAATAATTACGGAACAATGTTTCACATAATCAAATACTGAAATTTGAATTCTGGAGAAAATGTGATTTTTCTTGGAAAGGAAATTTACCTTGAAGGAAGATATTGGAATGTTAAGCAATTGATAACAATTTCATTTTTACTATTCAATAAGCACATCTTGTTTTTGAAATGAATGTTAGTTAAATAATGGGATTTCAGAATCTTGAAACAAACACTCCATCTAGTGTACAATTACCCATATTGCTTCTTAGTTTCTATTTTCTGCTGCCCGTGATTGTGAAAGGTTCATAATCCATAGAAATTATGATTATACTTTAGAAATAATTCCATGTACACTTTCCCTGAATATTTTAAGGAGAGAGTTAGTCGCTAGGAGAGATTAGAAAGACATGAAGCTTAACATCAGCTGCTTGCAAGTTCGCGTCCCACCAGGCTCAAGGTTGACTCAGCCTTCCATCCTTTCTAAGGTGGGTAAAATGAGGACCCGGTTTATACAAAGCTGACTTTGTATAAATATACAAAAGTATGAAGGCGATTGCTTAATGCATTGTAAGCTGCCCTGAGTCTCCGGAGAAGGGCGGCATATAAATAAGAATAAGAATAAGAATAAGAATAAGAATAAGAATAAGAATAAGAATAAGAATAGTTTCTCAAATATTTCTGGTTAAAGGTCTGCTTGCCAGAAAGGGTGGCTCGTCATATAGAAAGCTGTTCATGAATAAGCTTATTATGTTATTGCCAACAGTTAGGAAACAGTCTAAACGGCTATTTAAAACACACACAAGTTATGCACTACTAAATTATTTAAATTTACTGAGGATTTAGACAGGTTTAGGAGGTGACTAAAACTAAGGTAGTCTTTTGCTGAAATACTGTAGCAGAAAAAGATCAGAAGCAAAGGGATCCTGAAACATCTTTGAGGAATATAATAAGTGAACATTAAAAATGTTGACCCAATACTTGAATTTATCCCTGTTATAATTGATGATTTGCAAACTTCTGAATGCTTTCAAAATAACAAAAATTAATTTTATTAGGAAAAATAGGTCATCACTGGTTTTTTTTTATTTTCATTAGTTTCAAACAGGGAATAAAATAAGCATGTTATGAGATTCATTCCTGGCATAGTCTCTATGGTAGTTTGGCATGTCTTTTTTTTTTCAGGAGCCATTTCCAAGTACCTTTGAGAGCTTATCAATTGTCATCTTTGGTTATTCTAATAATCTATGTCAGGGCCACATGCCTATTAGACTGGTATGCTTACTTAGAAACAGACCAGATGTTCAAAGATTAGACAAACAAGCATGATGCTGAAAACGTAATATTCAGAGGCTTCCTCTCAGCATTGTTTTTCCACACACTCTTTCAGAAAACAAAAAAGCAGTGCAAAAACATCTACCAATATGTCTGCAGTTAAAACAAAAGTGCTATTAATGGGACTGAGGATTAGTAGCATTTATTACATGGACTAATTCGTGTTGTTTTGTAACAAGAAAGCCCTGTCTGATGATGCTAATATTGGCTTTCAAATATCAGGTGACACATCTTGTACTACTCATACGTATAAGATTTGAAGAAAACTGATACGAAGGTATTACACATTATTGGTTGTCTAAATTATATTGGTTTAATAAGAAGAGATCAATTTGTGGTACTGCCATTGACAGTCACGGTGAACCCAATTCTTATAGACCAATGAAGGGTAAGAACAACTCTTTTTAAAAGCAAGTTAACCAAAATATTTGTATAATTTTCATGATGATAGTATACCACTTTCTGAGACCATAAAATTAAATATGTATTTCTATAGCATAACAGTGACTTTGTAAAACTGACTAGATTTCTTGAGCAATCTTACTATTTCGTCTTTGAAAAATTTGGTCCTCTACCAAAAGAGCATTCCTAATTTGTAATTAGCAATACAGGAAAGCAAACTTTAAGGGAATTTGGGTATTTTTCTTATAGATACTGGCCCTTTTGAGCTAGATTTTGTACTACTACATTTAGGTTCCAATCATAGGCATTCTTGTATAAATTGGAGAAAACTCATCCTCACAAGATAGTGTGTGCCTGTCATCTGGATGATGTGTTTTTATTTCCCCTCACATAAACATGGCCTCTCAATCTTGTAGGGCATCAGACCTGGAATGACAATTTCTGAAAGCCCTGAATTCTTCAGCTCTACCTTATGGTTCCTTGAAACTATTGTTCTCCTGGGACAACTAAGTCTTCAGGAGAAGGGGTTCTCTCAATTAAGAATTCTCTAACACAGAAATAACACAGCGATTCTTAATAAACAAGGATTCTTCCCACCATATACCCAGCCCCTAAAAGACTCAACAAGTGTGGGCTGCCATTTCAAATTTGTCAGTATATTCATACTTCCTTTTAATTTTTATCTTATTTCACAACTTCTTTTAATGTTTTGTTATATTACTATGCAAACGTTTCCATGAAATATCTGTATTTTATCATTTCTAGGTATTTGCCTTTTCTTTCTCTTTTTTTCAAAATAACTACATTTTTACAAAAATCTTGAAAACCTCCCCCTTATTCTTTTTTCATCAAAATATCTTCCAAAGCACTGTTGGAAATTCAAATTATATTTCCACTGAAAATCATCCTTTTCATATTCTGCAATGTAATGGAATGATTTGTCCAAAGCAATATTATAAATATAACTTAGCAGTTCATACTTATCTTTATGCTTCCAAAGCTAAAATGTCAGAAATACTGTAGGGACCCATAAGACCTACAACCAGCTCTGTTTGCTTTAATGAAGAATAGCTAAAAAGATTACCAAAAGGAAATACCTTCTTACCAAGAATAATTTTCATTGTGCAAAATTAAGTTTCTCACATTTGTTCTTGTTGTTTTTCTGTGTTGAGAATGATTTATTTGTTGTTGCAGATTATGGCTATATTGCTAGCACCTACATGGCTAATCATTTACCTTGGGCTACTGAGATCTATCCAAGCTGGTGCTTATTATGGGATCAAGCCGATGCCTCCTCAAGTACCACAGTACCAACCCCTTGGGCAACAAGTACCTCATATCCCATTGGGTAAAGATGGAGTGCCAGTGCAGCACATGGGAAAGGAGGGGCCACACCTATCATATGGAAAAGAATATATACCTCAGTATATAAAAGAAATTCCACAGATCCCCATGCTTGGCAAGGAGAGGATTTCAAAGAAACAGAAAGGTAATATGGGCAAGATGTGAAGTAGGTTGGGCTTGGTGACTGGACCAAGGTCTCCTGATGAGGTTGGAGTTGAAAATGACCCTTTCTGGTCCTTGTCCAGAATTCTAATTATTACATTATACAGGATGGAAGAGAAGGCAAGTTTCATATATTGAATATAACTTTACCCAGATGCATAGAATATATTGCAAAAGTCAACATTTGTGAAGAATACTGTATTTTGTTGAGCTTTTTTTTTATTTTTTGGTTTTGGGAAAAGGCAAGACCGCTTGTGCATTTATTTTGAAACAGCTATGAGCTTAAATTTACAGAGAGTTGGCAACAAGCCCAGATGTTTTAATATCCCCTTTTTCCAACTCCCTATTTCTAGTTGTGCACCAAAATTGGTCATTTTCCCTCACCCATTTCCAAATGTTAAGTTTATTCTGTCCTGTTACCAAAATGTTCTCATACCTGCTTTAGGCAGAGTGAGATGGCTGCCTCAGACGGCAGATTCTGGAGTGTGATCCTGTGAGAGGCCATTGGAAAGCAGCTTGTTGTCTTTATTGCAGTAGAAGACATTGTCACTTTCATTAAAGCTGAAGTACAACTCTAGTGAAATATAGAGAGTGGCAGGGGAGTGCAGCTTGTCCACTCCCGTTTTCATATCCTTATCTTCCAGATTCGGAGAAGTTACAAAAGTGATCTTTTCCAACAAGAATTTGCTGCATCAAAACATGAATATGGGTCTAATTCATCAGGAACAATTTAGGAAAGCAAAAAAGTAAATAAAATAAAATAAAATTGAGGGCCAGTAGCATTGAACACAAAATTGCTAATGTTCTTTGAAAGGAGGTAATTCATCCTTCCTTCTGAACATCAACTGTGCTGTAAAAATAATCCAGCCAGTAGGCTGATACATCAATTCCTCTTGAAGCATATTGGTGAAATCTAGAGCAGTCAAGATGAAAATTAATATTCCTTTCTTTATTTCTCTTTCTCTCTTTAAAAAACAGAATTGCCATTAGCCAGTTTGAGAGGTGAACCGGGTCCTCCTGGAGAGCCTGGAGCAAGAGGGCCTCCAGGATCTCCAGGGCTGCCAGGACATGGAGTGCCAGGAACTAAAGGAAAACCAGGACCACAAGGATACCCAGGAATTGGAAAACCAGGCATGCCAGGAATGCCAGGAAAACCAGGAGCAATGGGGTCTCCAGGATCAAGAGGTGAAATGGGGCCAAAGGGGGAGAGTGGATCTATGGGAATTCCAGGACCCCAAGGACTACCAGGACCTCAAGGACTGCCTGGAATAGGAAAACCAGGCGACAGAGGATTACCAGGACAACCAGGAGCAAAGGGTGAGCCAGGAATGAAAGGGCAACCTGGGATACAAGGCCCCCAAGGCCCAAAAGGAGATAAAGGTGTAGGGATTCCAGGGTTACCAGGGCTAAAAGGGCCACCTGGTTTACCAGGTCCTTCCGGTCCTGTTGGACTTCCTGGAATAGGCAAACCAGGAATGATAGGGTTTCCAGGCCCTCAGGGAGCTGGAGGCAAGCCAGGAACTCCAGGAGAACGAGGGCCACAGGGTTTAGCTGGGATTCCTGGAATTCAAGGTCCTCCTGGTCTTCCAGGTATAGGGAAGCCAGGACAAGATGGAATCCCAGGACAGTCAGGCATGCCAGGTGGGAAGGGGGAACAAGGCCTGCCAGGTTTACCAGGACCACCTGGTGTTCCTGGGATTGGAAAGCCAGGTTTCCCTGGTCTTAAAGGTGATCGAGGCATGGGTGGTGCTCCAGGGCCACTGGGACCTAAGGGTGAAAAAGGTCATGTGGGACCACCTGGCATGGGTGGGCCTCCAGGGGAACCAGGCCAACCAGGCCAGCCTGGATTAATGGGGCCCTCAGGTGTGATGGGATTCCCAGGTCCAAAAGGAGAATTTGGAGCTGTTGGGCCTCCAGGACCTATTGGTCCCAAAGGTGAGCTTGGTTTGCAAGGTTTCCCAGGTAAACCTGGTTTTCCAGGAGAGGTGGGCCCATCAGGTCTGAGAGGTTTGCCTGGTCCAATTGGACCAAAAGGAGAAGCTGGTCACAAAGGTTTGCCAGGTTTGCCTGGTGCTCATGGGCTGATGGGCCCCAAGGGAGAACCTGGAAAGCCAGGAACTCAAGGCCATCAAGGCCCTACTGGAATCCCAGGTATTGCAGGACCAAGTGGCCCAATTGGACCTCCTGGACTACCTGGAAGTAAAGGTGAACGGGGTTTGCCAGGCCCACCAGGTTTTCCAGGAATGGGGAAACCTGGTGTTTCAGGGATGCCCGGACCACCAGGGAAACCTGGATCACTTGGTGCTCCTGGCCAGCCAGGTCTCCAAGGACCTCCTGGTCCCCCTGGCCCTCCTGGCCCTCCAGTAATAATGCAACCTACGCCGCCAGCAATGGGACAGTATTTGCCAGAAGTAGGGCCAGGCCTTGATGGAATAAAGACTCCATATGGTTATAAGGGGAAGAAAAGCAAAAACAGTGCCGCTGCTGCTGCCGCCGCCGCCACTGCCTATGAGATGCCTGCTTTCACGGCTGAGCTCACCACTCCTTTTCCACGGGTCAGGGTTCCTGTGATGTTTGACAAGCTCCTTTATAATGGCAGGCAGAATTATAATCCACAGACTGGTGTCTTTACCTGTGAAATCCCTGGGATCTACTACTTCGCTTACCACATACACTGCAAAGGGGGAAATGTCTGGGTGGCATTATTTAAAAACAATGAGCCATTGATGTACACGTATGATGAATACAAGAAAGGTTTCCTGGACCAAGCTTCTGGAAGTGCCGTTGTTCAGCTGATGCACGGCGACAGAGTTTATATCCAGATGCCATCTGAACAGGCAGCGGGACTTTATGCTGGGCAATATGTTCACTCATCTTTTTCTGGATATTTATTGTATCCAATGTAAACTGCACACTCAGATCAAACGATAGCTCTTTTTTCTGTGTTTCCAAATTTATACCATTGAAAGGTGCATTTATTGATCATTTTTGGACCAACATGTACAATATTAAAATAAAATTACAAATTTAAACAGTATATGTACAGCTTGTTATAAAGAAAAACTATCGATAAGCCCAGAGTTAATTGGCTTGCTGCTGTACAATGAATCTTTTCAACGTTTGTCTGCTTTTTTGCATTAAAAATAATGTCAGGGTTTCCATAAAGTGCTTACTGATCACTTGCTTCTAGGGTGAAACTTTCAAGTGGAAGGTGATAGACAAAGATACAAACATTTATTCTATAATAATACTATAAAGATTTCTTTATAACAAAAACTGCAATGATTTCAAGAAGGCTCTGTAATCATGTACCAACTTCTCTTTGCCAAAGTTTCTATTTTTATGTGAAGATTTTAATCTGGTCATATTGACAAAAATAGTAGAAAAGGACAAATCTCAGTGTTAGAAAGCAATTTTATTATTAGCAAATTGACTGAAATCCATGGCATTGATTTCTTTTCCCCAGTATTCATATTGCAAGTAAATGTTTATATTTCCAGATTGGTTTGTGGAATAGTTTAGATCAATGACTTAGAGGTAAAATGGTATTTACAAACCAAATAATGTTAGTGCAGCACAGATTAACAGTTGCATATTGATTTATGGATCACAGAAAATAAATACAGAAAATGGCAATGTGTATCTGAAATCAGGCAAGGCTGAGTTATCTGATAGACAAATAGTGAATGAGTGATCCTTTTTCATTTGGAAATCATTGTTGCAAGTTTTGATCAAGAAATGATAGGACTGGATGTTTGATATGCTCAAAATGGAAGTTTATTCGTTGTTCATTTTCCTAGATCTTTTAACAAATACTGGAAAAGGTGGATAGCAATGACTGAGAATAGCACAGTCCTTTAGTTTTGCACATTGTGTGATGCATCCAGTATGAGTGGCATAAAGGCAATGGGATATAATAACTATCTTCAGTTCAACTATCCTTTGGATTATTCCTAAATGCCTATTTTGCCTTTTAAATACATGGAGATTTATGGAAAGCCATATCTTTCTGGGAGCAGCAAAATACTGTGGCTCTTATTATTTCATCCTGAATAAAGTCTATCTATCTGGTTGCCAAGAATTGACACCAACTTAATAGCACATACATAATAATGTTTATTGATTATTAGTGCCACACATATGCTATGCCAATAATTATGACATCTAGGTTCTTTGGAAGTGAATATGAAGGCCAACACAGCTAAAGAACTGGCATCTGTAATTTCACATTGTTGTGTACTTATTAATAATAATAATAGAAAGAGACATGGCATGGCAAAATATTACATGGCCATTACATTAAGAAAAATCGCAGACAAAGCAAATAAAAACAAGTGCTGGCAACAATTAAGAGTAGGAAAGTCAAAGAAAGAGGCAGATGGGCTAATTCTGGCTATGCAAGACCTAACCTAAAGAACAAATTCATGTAACACTAGAATTGAGAAGCCAGCAACAGAGGGCAAATGCCACCTCTGCAAAGAACCTGCAGAAACAGTGCACCACTTACTAAGCTCCTACAAAAGTTGACACAGACTGACAACAAGCAATGGCCTAACAAAGTAGCAGAAATGGTACATTGGAATATCTGCAAGAAATACCACTTACCTGTAAGCAAGAACTGGTAGAACCACAAAATGCTAGTAATAGAATGTGATGAAGCTAAAGTGTCTGGGACTTTAGAATTCAAACATACAAAGACTTGACACCTAACACACCAGTCTTCATGATTATGGATAAGACAAAACAGTCTGGATAGTGGATAGTACACTAGAACAGGGGTGTCAAACTCACGTCATCCTTTGATGTCACATGACGTATTGGAACTTTTGTCCACTTTGCTAAACTGGGGGTGGGCGTGGCCAGCATGTGACACATCCAGCCCACAGGCTGTGAGTTTGACACCCCTGCACTAGAAAGACAACAGATTAGAAGAGAAAGAACTGGAGAAAATAAAAGAAATATAAAGACTGGTAAATAGAGGCCGAATGACTGTGTCAAAAGAAAGCAAAACTAGTACCAATAGTTTTAGATGCCTTGGGTGCAATCCCAAAACATCTGGAGCATCAATTGAACACCATCTGCATTAACAAAATCACCATCAGTAAATTGCAAAAGGCAGCTTTACTTGGAACAGCTTACCTCCTACAATGATATCCTTAACATCATCAAACAACATCTGCCTATCCCAGGTCCTTCAGAAGTACTTAATAGGTGGCAAACATTGCCAAATCAAGTCTTAAAATCTGGCTGACTATGCAACCGACCATAATTATTAATAGTACATTAATTATTTCCAGTCTGCCACTAAAGAGAAAAGTTTTCAAAGAGACACTGACATAATAAAATCCTATTCAAGAATAAAATGACAAAAATAAAATAAAATGAAAATTAGCAAATAGACAGCAGTTATAACAAACATCCAGCACTGACCGTTTTAAAATCTAAACCAGCTGAAACTCAAAACAGTCCATTAAGAGATGTACATGAAAGAGTAAAGAGAATACCTCAGATTCCTAAACTTGCAACAGATCCTGTATAGCAACCCATCTGAGAAGCAACCCATATGATGAAAGGCTTCGTTTTTGTTCTCTGTATCTATTTAACAGTCTTCAAAGATTAGCACATGAGAAGGACTTCCATAACTGTTTCAAAGTATTAGTGAGTCCCAATAGAAAACATTCCTGATTAACATTTTCAGTTAACACAGATTCTAGAAGGATACTTGAAAGACATAGATGTACCTGAATAGATTGTGCTGAAATTCTGTGGCTCTTCTTCTTTTTCTTCTTCTTCTTCTTCTTGTGCCTTATCCGTCATCGGACATTGGCGATCATGTTGGCAATCCTATTTTTGTCAACAGCCGTATGAAAAAGTGTTGCTGAGTTTTGTCCAAACCAGTCCCTAAGGTTTTGAAGCCATGATCTTCTTCTTCTGCCTGGACCTTGTTTGCCTTCAATCTTTCCTTGGAGGATTAAGTGAAGGATGCCGTATTTTTCTGGG
>JANHZT010007372.1:63026-73485 GCA_032468215.1 Stegonotus admiraltiensis | reverse complement strand
CTGGGGGAAGGATATTGCAAAATCTCCATTCCCACCCCACTCAGGGGCCAGCCAGAGGTGGTATTTGCCGGTTCTCCTAAAAACTCAAAATTTCCGCTACTGGTTCTCCAGAACCTGTCAGAACCTGCTGGATTTCACCTCTGAAGCAGGGCCCCTGATGCATGTAGCACCCCAGGCTTGGTAGCACAGCCAGCTCTTTAAAGCTTGATGGAAGGCTGATAGGGTTGAGGCCATTCCAATCTACCAAGGGAGGATGTTCCACAGAGCAGGGCCTGCTGCAGAAAAAGCTCCTCTTCTAGTCCCTGTCAACTGACATTTTTGGCTGACAGGATCTGTAGCACTAACTGAATACGGCAGTCGGTAAGTGAACCCAGTGTTCGCTATGGAACAGCTTTTGCCACAAACTGGAAGTAAATGCTGTTTTTCAGCAAAGACATTATAAATTGTATTTCTGTGACCACAGTGGGAAATCAGAACGTCAAAACCAGGTTGTAATTAGCTTTCTCAGGGTCCATTGTCACTTTGAACGGTCACCAAGCAATTGGTTGTTGAGAACTACCTGCCTCATGTTTTCAGGGCTTGATTTGTTGACCCTAAATAAAGCAGTTTATTGGCATGCTTACTCTAATAAAAGAGATTAATAATAATCATCACACTGAGTTATGACCAATGATAGCTCAGAATGGTTCTGTCTCCTAAATTTCCTTTAGATACTGCAGCACCCACCCTCTCCATCCAAAGCTGATCTGAGATACAACCTTGAGAACTATATGAAAGAAGGGGTGGATATCTAATAACAGATCCCCAGAAAATGCTTTCTGCTACTACAAGCTGACATTTGATACAACCCAGTGAAAAGAAAATACACTGCATAAATATAAAAGTTTCTAAAGAAAATAGGATTTTACCTTAATCATCAAAGACATGGTGTCATTACCGTAATAATGCAAAAAACTGCCCTGATCCTGCAGGTTGTACTTGAAGCCTGTCACATGAACTTCAGTACATATATCAAAGGCAAAGGCAATGGCAATTAATCCTGTTGTGGGATGTTTTGGTCTCTAAAAAAAAAAATCAAATTATAAATATATTTGATTTGCAAACAGATTCACGTATGTCAAACCACATTTGCATTGGGAAGAAATATGGCAAATTCTATACCTTCTTCTATTACCTGCCCACTAATTTATCTAGTGTTGATTTTAGTAAATGAAGCATAGGTAACTCCTTTGATGAATAGATACTATATTTCTTGAATTTTTGAGACTTAGGCCAAAACACAGAAGGTAACAATACTACATCAATGGAAGCTCATTATGTAGTAGATTGACTAATTGTCTATTTTAGGACACAAGTGTGTATGGGGCAAAGTGTTTGTTTTCAATATACATCAGTCCTTGATAACTACACAACACTTTTTATATGGTTGTTATTTCAAAATGGTAAAAGCCTTTGATTTGGTAATTGGGAGGGCCTTTGGAGGCCACAAAAGACAAGGAATGAAATCAGTAGTGCCTTTATTTATTTATTTATTTATTATTAAAATTTATATGCCGCCCTTCTCTCAAAGGACTCGGGGAAGCTCACAACAATAAAATAACAATAAAAACAATAACAATGATAAAGTTAAAAATCCAATTTAAAATCCCTCAATTAACTAAAAACTCCCAAACATTTCAGGCGGTTTGCTTAAAAAGCCATGTCTTTAGATCTTTGTGAAAGGAACGGAGGTCGGGGGCAGTCCGGAACTCAGTGGGTAAGTCATTCCAGAGGGTCGACGTGGCCACAGAGAATGCCGTCAGCCTGGGGGTCACCAGCCGGCATTGCCTGGCCGATGGCACCCGAAGCAGAGCAGCCCTATGTGACTGCACCCGGATTGGGCGAACTGGTAGCAGCAGCAGGGAGAGGTTCTACCTGGATGCTTCTACGCATGCACAGAATTGTCACGCGCAAGCATGAATGTGCCCACAAGCGAACCGGTAGCGACTGGATTTGAAACCTACTACTGAATGAAATGCTGTAGTTTTGCTCCCCTATAGAACATAGAGGTAAATGCAGAATTTTTCCTAAACAGCTGCTTCTGTGGAAGTCTCAACAAAGTGCAATTGTTGGGTATTTCCCACTTTGCTCACAATAACTGTTAGGCAGCATAGCTGAGATGCCTACAGGAGAGGCTTTCTGAGTGCTGAGATCGTTCCCAGCCTGTCTCTTTCAAATGCCTTCAATGGTTTTCCCATTTGCCTTGTTGATATCAGTGCCATCTGGCCAACTGTCTACCTGGTTATTGTTGCTACAGCTTTCATTACTTTTGCACACCGTGAAGGAGCTTGCTTACTGGTCTGTGAAACACAGCTGCTAATCCAAGTCCTCACCATGGGTAACAATCTCTGCTAGATGCTCAGGCATTGCTATAACTAAGCTGCAGCGGCCTGGTCTTTTCTTTATGCTTCCCCACCCCCTCTGTTGGCTGTGAGCCTCATTCAGCCAGCTTTCTCAGCCTAATCTAATGAATAAGATAGTAAAGAAAAAATGGGCTGAAGAAAAATGGAAAAAGAAGCATATTTTAACATGAAAAATCTTAATCTTGTCTCAGCAGATTCTGAAGACATACTCAGTTGTTTTTCACTCTGGTCTTTTCCAGAGTGAAAGCGTATCAGCCCTCTAAATAGGGCTACCTCACTTACGCTGCAAAAATCTGGATGACTACTAGATTATAGCAGAAAATCTGCTTGAAGAATCCACGTTGTCTGGATTACTTTGCAGAATTTAAAGAAAATGTGGAAAAAACGCATTACTCATTACACCAGTCCCAATTTTATGTTCAATTCTGGAATAGTGATACATTGGAACAGTTTTAGAAGAGGTCTATCAAAGATGGTGCAGCCCTGCAAGCAAAACTATGAGGAAAGGCTAAAGGGCTTGAGGTAAATTTACCCTACAGAAGAGGAAATTAAGGGCAATATAAACATCTTTAGCTATTTCAAGGTTGTGGCAGAATAAAGTGAACAGGCATTTTCTATTATTTCAGAACCAATAGGTTATACTATCAGGACCCAGATTCAAGCTAAACTTAAGAAAGGACTTTCTGACATAAAACAACCAACTAGTAGAATAGCTTGCTACATGGAATGATGTATGGATACTTTGTTTGGTCAAAAGTCCAATAGTCATCTATAGTGGATTCTGCTCTAAGCAGAATCTTGGACTAGGTAACCTGCTTACTAAGGTTCACAAGCTAACTAAAGACAGTGGAAAAGCATTAGGATAGTCTGCCTGCTCTAAATGACCTATAACCACCAGTTATAGTTTTTCTATCAAGCAGAATAGCAGCACTTAATTTATTTTAAGAGCTGGTTCAGAATACCAAGTTCATATAAATGAGAGAAAAAACCTCCAGAATTGATAACATTCCTTGATTCCACTTTTAAAGTAGCTAATTATCATTTAGTATGGATAGTTCAGATATGCCAGGAACCAGTAGATTGTCTCAGCTTAGTAAAATGGGCTCCTAAATCAGAATTGCTAAGAAGAATGTAAAACTTGTATTTACTCACTTATAATGGAAAATAAATATTAAGATACGGGAATATTACCTAAGGGCATAGTTATTGCTATTGATTTGGGTATTTTATTATAGGCCAATAATAATAATAATAATAATAATAATAATAATAATAATAATAGTTACAATTTTTATTGGACAATAAATGGAACTAAAATGTATAAAATTGGGACTATGTAAATATTTGTTAGTATCAAATGAATTGATCCCATTAAAGTTCAGTTCGTTTTTTAAAATTCTACAACCATATCATTTAAAATAAAAACAGTTATGTAAAATAGTAATCCAAACCAACGTTTAAAAATACAAATATGCACTTTTCAGGGATTCCTGCATCTTTTTTTAAAAAAAATTAAAGGTTCTGCAGCCTGAAAGTGCTTGAAACCTTCTGCTTTAAATAACAATTAAAAGTTCTATTAAATTATATATTTATATTACATATATAATTATATATTACATTACAATTATTGCTCAAAGTTCTAATGAAAAACCAATGAGATGTCTGAAGAGCAACAAGAAATCTCAAGTTAAATTATCTTGAGCCAATATCTCATACTTTCCTTCAGCCTACCCAATTTCTCAAGATTAAGAGAATAGGATAAAAATAATATGTACCATTCCCAATGCCTGGGAGCTAAAAACAATATAGAAATACAATAATGTACTAAATTTGTTGTAATAGGTAGTCTACAGGAAACTTTGATTCAGCATTTACGATTACAATTTCTTAGCCAATATTATTGAAATTGTCATAGTAAAATACATACTCCTCGTCTAGAGAATTTTCTGGGGAAATGAAGCAATTCATATGCTGTTCTTTGAATAATAAATGGATCAAGGATTCTGATTTGCTTAGGCTTATAAATCATCCTCATTGCTGGCTTCTTCCAGAAGACATCAGTTGCCTATGGACAAAAAGCATGCCTTTAATAGGTTAAAGCTGTACTTCCATAACAGAAAAAATGTGCCATTGTAACGGAAAGGAATATCATACAAACTAGTTCTAAAAAAAGATGCAGTAGTCATGTTTTCTGCTTCATACTGAAAATATAGTGAAAACATACCGATTACATTAAGGAAATGGAGGATAATGAACTTTATAAATGGGAAAACGAGTTAGCAATATGATTTTTCATTAACTATAAGGCAATGCTGATCTGAAATGAAATCCTACAAAACTGAGAAAAGATTACCATCTTTTCTAAAAACTATAATCAAGTATCAATTTAAAAAATCCTCCAAACTGGCAATTTTCCCCTAAATGCAGAATTTGTCCAATATCTCTTACAACCCACTACAATTGGGAAATCTACATCTCTAAATCCCACCATTAAACTCATAATGGTGCTTCTACACAGCATTTATATAACATATTAAATGGCACTGTCAACTCTGGAAATGACTTTAGCTGAAGCCATATTCTCTTCTCTTCGTTTCTTAGTTGCCATATATATGGGGGAGGGGGGACCAATGGAGTGTGAAATGTTTTCTTCTAATGTTCCAGATATAATAGCAATAGGGCTCGTGGGAACCAAGGTCATCTCAACGAGTGCTTGCAACAGCAGGAGGGAGCAGCTGGGAAGCATACCACATGGGGAACATCTATACTTTTAATTCTATAAAACTGTGGGAAATATTTAGAGTTGGATTCACACCTGAACATACTGATATGATGTACCCAAAAAAGGAGATCTTTGAGAAAAGCTACAGCCTCAGAGTCCTGAATTGTTTGGGATTATTACTCGGAACCATTCCTACATCCTAATCCATCAATTCTTGATCACTCTTCTGCAACCCACCATAACCCATATAGAAATTAATCTTGGAGTGTTCATTGGAAGGGTTCGCTATCACATTAAGGTACTCTGTCACTGATGCCCCTTCACTTTGTCCTCTCACCACAAGTGGTGGTTCAATACAGGCAATTTTGTCTCTCATAGAACATTGCTGCTCCCTATCACCTCAAAACTACCCAAGTGACTCCAGTCCTTCAGCAATCAGGCCACCTAGGTCTTCTCTATGTCTATGAAGATTCTTAGTCACCCATGTCATGATTGTCCCATAGGTGCTTTTTCACCTTGAAGATGTTTCACTTTTTGTCCAAGAAGCTTCTTCAATTCTGACTGAAGAAGTGTCTTCAAGGAAAAACAAAGTCCAGTTGCCTTTTGAAAAAGCATCTTTAGGTCTTCACTAGTGTCAGCCAAGATACCTTAGCTCAACACTCTGATCCTCATTTGAAACAGATCCGGGGAGGGAGGAGGATTACTAACTTAATATCTGAACACAGCTTTTCAGTTATCTAGGTGAATAATATGTCTACTTGGTCTCATTGAAAAAAATGAACTTGACACTAAGAGCAGACCTTTGTTGTTGGGTCTATCTTCCAACAGTACTTCAAACACCAGGAATTCAGAGGATCTGATCAAAGGAACAAATCTAAGGGCCACTATTCCATTCTGATTTCTCAGACTCACTCCCTTCTGCTGATTGGGTGAAATCATTAAAATGAGACTTAGCCTCAGCATTGGTCTGCTCAAATTCAAGCCGGGTGAATCACCAATCTCCTTCCTACTTCTTGCTTCTTGCTTGCACTCTAAATTTCCATTTTAACTCTGAGGCTAATCCTTCAAAGACACAAAACACCATTCTGCCAGCTCCAGCTAACTCTATTCCAGTATAAAAATTATCCTCAGTATAAATCTTCTAGGAACATTAATTGTGGTATAATTTACAATCTAGCACAAAAAGAATTTATCAATATCTGAAGCACCTTGCTTTCAAGAGAAGCAAGAAAGGCGATTTTTAATGAATCTGCATAAATTTTCTAAACTTTATTATTAGATTTCCATCCTGTCTCTTTTTTATTCAACTCAAAGTGGCATACATAATATTCCCACTTATTTTTTCCATAACAACAACTCTGCAAGGTGGGTTGAAAGTCCATCCAACCAGCATTTTTGACTAGCCAAGAATCTGAACTCATGATTTTCCAGTTTCTAGTCCAACACTTTAACCATTATATCAAACTGATTGTTCCAAGTTACCTTGTCTGTATCCAGTTCTTTTTTTTCTCCCTTTCCCCACTTTTAAAAAAGTAATATTCTTAAATTGCAAGTGGATTTTTAGAATATCAATTAATATAGTCTATAAGGGTTATCAATATTTTATTTGGGAAAAGGGTAACATCATTATTATTAAGAGATTTTTAGTCTGAGTTTTTACAATATATTTTGTTAACTCAAGGATACACTATAAATATTATACAGTATGTTTTTATTTAACTCACTAACTTCATCTATGCAAACAGTGTATTTAATTGATGCAGGAAGCAGATAAAAAAAATAGGAAAAAAATAGATATACAATTACTTTGAGTGATTTCTGCTAGTTGAAGGAAAGGTCAAAAATATATTCCAAAAGTACCAACCTAAAAGAAATCATTCTTACTTAGGATAATTCCCCATGGTTGTATACAGCAGTATATAAATGAACATTGCATTAAGCATAGCTACATGTTCTTGTGATTTAGGCATACTGTAAGAACAAGCCAATCCTGCAATAATGCAATTAATATTCCCAACCAGTACCCACTGCAAAGTGCTAAGTCTCTTTATGGTAAGGAGAAGCAAGAGAAAATTTAGATGCATTGTCACAGCACAGAACTTACCACTATATTATGGCCACTTAATAGGTCTGAAAGCCATTTTAAGTCATGGCGCTTGAAGACAATAAAGACTGCAACGGTTTTAGGATCATAGTGAAGTGGATCTGAAAAAATTGACTCTGGATAGAAAAGTCGGAATGTCGTCCTCCTTCCAACATCATCTTCATAGCCTTTAACAGGCCCATTATTCATTCTATTCAGGAAAAATATTATTAGTTATGAAAAATCCTGCTTTTATTTCTGAAGTACAACTAAAAGACTGCATTCAATATCAGAGTTTGTTCTAATATTGATTAAGGCTGCATAGTATGCAGAGTTCACCTGTAAATACATAATAGATGAAATATGACAACAGGAGAGGTTTCACTGAAGCAATATTAGGTTACATGCCTTAACTCAATTGTTGGAATCTTTTGCCTTTATTTTTAGGAGCACCTTCCTTTGGGAGAAATCTGTCAAGGGACATAGAAGAACCGAAATTCCCCTCTTTTTTAACATTTTCTGCTCTCCCTCTTTTTTGTCTTCCTACCAAGCAGATTACTAAAGAATGGACTTTCTTTGACAGAAGTCAAAACTGATGCACAAGGCATTTGACATGAAGCAAAACATTGCATGGATTTATTGAAGGATGCATATGATAAAATAACTAGCAAGTCAGTCATCCTTGATTTAGTTTCTATTTGCTATCAGAAGAGTCAATATATAGATTAAGTCCTTTTGTAGAAAATTTTTCTGAACCATGTAAGCTGTTCTGTAAGCTATTTGAGCAACACAAATATAGGATACAGGAATGTCGCAAGGGAACAGTACCTAGAGTAGTTACATTTCCTGTGGTTTCCTACTTCTTCTTTAGCTTAAGTGAAACAGCTGTACTTTCTCATAATTTCTTCCTAAAATATTATGTAAAGTATTGAATATACAATCTTGAAATTATTTCTCTGAAATAAACTTGTTTATTCTGTCTTTTGCTTTACCTACCCCCTAAGGTGATCTTTTTCCTAGTGTATATTTCAATTAAGTTACGCATTATAACCAAACATATGAGACTGATTGTACCTTTAAGGCAACAGCTGCTCATGAAAACTTATCACTATTAAACCTAGTTAATTTTGAAGGTATAGCCAGTATTCATGTTTACTATTTTGCTATAGACTAACACATTTATGTACCGTATTTTTCGGATTATAAAACGCACCTGACTATAAGTCACACCTAAATTTAGAAGAGGAAATCAACCAAAAAAAAAGTTTTTGGCCTCCATGTGTCCTATTTTCAGGCCTTTTTTCAGGCCTTTTCTAGCCTTTTTTCGGCCCAGTTTAAAGGCTTCCCCCCCCCATTTTCTGGGCTTTTTTCAGGCCATTTCCAAGGCTTTTTTCTGCCCGTTTTCTAGACTTTTTTGGCTCATTTTTGAGGCTTTCTTCATGCTGTTTTTTCTGAAAAAAATGGGCCAAAAAAGTCTTGAAAACGAGCCAAAAAAAAGCCTAAAAATGGGCTGGAAAAAGCCTCAAAAATGGGCTGGAAAAAGGCCGGAAAATGGGGCATGCAGAGGTAAAAAATGTAGCCAGCAGGTGGGCGGGCCTTTGGCAATATTTGGTCTATAAGATGCACAGACATTTTCACTCCTTTTGGGAGACAAAAATGTGCATGTTATAGTCCAAAAAATACGGCATTTTGTTTGTAACTTTAAAAAAACAAATAAATAAAACAAAAAGTGGGCTAGGAAGGAGCAACCTAGGATGTCATCTATCATAAATTAAATAAATCATAAATTTAATCATAAATTAAATAATCATAAATTAAAAGGAGATATTCTACTTTGCATAATAAAGTATCAGTTTTAAATTTATCCATGAATTTATTACACAGTATGCCTTTACAGGTAGTTCTTCTTGTCAGGCGCAAGAAGCCAGAAGCTGGGATAGAATTCAAAAGTACTATGTCTTTATTTCATGCTGTCTATGCAAGAATCTGTTTTACTAATGGTCAAGGCAAACTTCGTGCTAAATAAGAGTCAATGGAATGTATGGTGGCTGGACTTAGATCTCTTGTGAGAGCATAGTGACTCCAAACTGATGATGCATTTGACCCTGCCTTCAGGGTTAATCTGGTCATCTCCTACACTTGTTTAATCACTACAACTGGGATCAGCAACCCCATCGCTAATTGCCCATCAGTTATTAAGTGAGACATTATATGTCTGCAATGGACTTACAACCTTACTTCCACTGTAATTGTTAAGCAAATCACCCGCACTCATTAAGTAAGACACTTGATAACTGCTACTTGTGATTTTATTCCTGACTTCTCCATTGATTCTGCTTGTTGGAAGTCAGCTGTGAAGTATACAAGTTGTGATCACCTGACTGAGTACAATTGTTAAATGTGAAGACAGATCGTAAAGTTACTTTTTCAGTGCTAGCATCATTTCAAATAGTCTCTAAACTGAGGTCTAACTGTGTTTGTTTGTTTGTTTGTTTGTTTGTTTGTTTGGACTTATATGCCGCCCTATCTCCAAGGACTCAGGGCGGCTCACAACAATAGAAGCTCCAGGTTAAAAGTTACACATAAAATCCATAAAATCAATTAAAATCCATTTTAAAACCCCCATCAGTCTAGGCCGGCCAGGCGAAAGAGCCACATTTTTAGGTCGCAGCGGAAGGAGCGAAGGTCGGGGCCTTATGCCATATTTCAGTTTGCCATTCCCTGCCTCTTTTCCTTGTAATAATAGGGGACCATGCCCATAATAAAGCTAATGACAAAATACTTGTTTTCACAACAGAAAGTTTCTTTACCTAATTACCACATCGTAAGAATCAATTTTTTGACCCAGCTTCTTGTTTCGAAGGATTCCTCCATTGCCAACCACAATACATTTTTTACAGGATGGGCTGTTGAATGATAAGAACACATCTATTAAGCATGGTACAATAAATGTGTGTTTATAAACAGAAGGGCAATGTTAAATATAATTCACTCAAAATATTATTACCATCAATGTTCATATGTGAACAGTGATTATGGGAGTGACATATTGCTCACATGTAACACGTCTCCTGTGCGAGCTGCACTGGCTTCCGGTGACCTTCCGGGTACGCTTCAAGGTGTTGGTTCTTACCTTCAAAGTGCTCCATGGCTTAGGGCCTAGATACCTACGAGGCCACCTTCTGCAACCGATAACCTCCCACCAGCCAGTACGCTCCCATAGAGTCGGTCTCCTCAGGGTGCCGTCAGCCA
>JANHZT010007372.1:26307-41736 GCA_032468215.1 Stegonotus admiraltiensis | reverse complement strand
GCTTGGCTGTCTTAGGAATTCTGGGAGTTGAAGTCCACAGGGTGTGAAAGAGCCAAGTTTGCCTACCACTGCCCTACGAGGTATTGCTCTGCATTTCCCCACCTCTTCCGGGCTCGCAGGCGAAGCAGGGGGCGTGCGCAGCGCACTTTCCTGGCTTCGCGCCGATCCGGACGGCTGCTGAAGGAACTGGGCGCCGGCTGTCATGTCCTTTCTGCTGTGCAGGGTTCGCCACCTGGGCGCCCGGGGTTTCAGCCTCCGGGCCGGGCCGCGCTGCTCCAGGATGTTCGCTTCGGGCTCCTTGGAATCGCCGCCGGGCGGGTCTTCCCGTTGGGGCGATGGTGGGTGGCAGCGATCGGCGTTCGCTTGGACTGCGGGAGCCACGGCGGTGCTGGCCGGGCTGGGACTGGTGCGGCGGGCGGAGATGAAGGAGCAGCCTCGGCGGCAGCAGCAGCAGCAACTACAACCGGAAAAGCCGTGGGGAAAGGAGGACGAGGAGGATCTGGCAAGGCTGTGCGAGAGCTTCATGGCTCCTCCGGTGAGCGGATTGCGAGAGCTGCGTGACCGGCGCGGAGACATGCGAAGTCGCATGGAGCTTCTCATCATGGAGACGCAGAGCCAGGTGTGCAAGGCGCTGGCCCAGGTCGACCGCGGCGCCGCTTTCACCGTGGACCGCTGGGAAAGGAAGGAAGGTGACCCGAATTCCGGGGTAGAGTGGGGACGCGTTCCTTTCTCGGGGGCCGCGCACTGCCTGGCACCTCTTGTAGGTTGGAACTAATTCGGAGTAAATTGCCCCTGCCTGCCGGTGTGGGGCTGGATTTGGCTAGATCTGAAAACTGGCCTCTTTACTCCCGCACAAGTTTCACTGACTAGAGTAGAGTTCTTATTTTCCCTTTAGCATGTTGGGGATTGTAATAAACATCTCAAAGGTCTCCGGTATTTAGAAACTTCTTTTTATGTACACTGAGAGCATATGCACCGAGTCAAATTCCTTGTCTGTCCGATCACACTTGGCCAATAAAAAAAAAATTCTATTATTTCATTTTAAAAAACAAGCAGGCAAAGCGGCAGGGAAGCTGCCAAGATTCTGCATGACCAAGAGATTTGGTGTCAAAAGGGCTAAAGGCCTTGGAGGAGAGTAAAAGCTGCTTCAAGGATCTTCAGGAATACAAAATATGTATTACCAGCTGGGTAGTGGGAACCCTACCTTAGCCATACAGAGTGGCACTTAGTTAATACTTGGATAAGAGGTAACTAGGTAACCTCAAGTCTTAAATGTTTTTTAAAGCCTTGCAAGAAGATAGCAGCAAAACATTTATGTATTTTGTAGGTGAAGAACCATGTTGGTTTATGATGCAAAACACCCCCCAAACAACCAGGAAGATTCTGGTAACACCTTTACAACTAACATTTAATTTAAAAGGCATAAATGAGGTGCAACTCATGATAATGTATGCCTTTCAATATTTTTTAGTTGGAAAAGGTGCTATCAGAAATTGGTTTTGCTACTAAAAACTACATGGTAAGTCCCACAGAGCCTAACATTCTTTCTTTAATCTATATCAAGTGATTAAATCGAGATTGATGTAAATAATTTATCAGATTCATGCTCTGCCTTCTGGAACTCAAAGGGGTATACATCTTGGAACTCCTTCCGTCAATTCTTCTCTACAACTTGAGAGGTAGGCTGGGCTGGAAAGATCAACTGCTTCAAAATCACCCAGTGAACTTTTGTTGGCTGAAGGTGCATTTGAACCTGGATCTCCCAGGTTGAGGTCCATCACCTCAACTACTACGTCACGCTGACTCTTTGTGGATTTGTGTGTCCTTGTATCTGTAATACAAAATTTGCTGCAAAGACCTGTTTATGTTATGAAATACCACAGTGACACTTTGATTGTGTGTTGTTGATTGCAGCATTGCCTCTACCCTCTTTTATCTGCCATATAAAGGTAAAAGGTATAATATTATTCCCCTACTTTTTTACAGATGAATAAAGGAATCAGGGATATGTCAGTGATATTACTTAGACATTATTGAAGGACATTTAAATAATATGAGTTTGATCAACAAAATTTATGACCAGTGTTTTTTACTAAACATAATTTTATCTTTTTTAATATACAGCTTTAGTAAGCCAGTTTGGCGTAGTGGTTAAAGTATCAGGCTATAAACCAGAAGACAATTAGAAATAAAGCCACTTAGTGATCTTGGGCTACACATTCTCTCTTGCTACTAGGAAGGAGACAGTTGCAAACCACTTATGAAAATCTTGCCAAGAGACAATAGCTAGAAGACAGTGACAGTGGTAGACTTTGAGTGAAAAGTAAATTATTCTGTATGTAAGCAAGGACTGCTGTATTACAAAAAAGAAATGTCTGTCTCAGGGTATCAGCTCATACATACAGTGTTATTGCTAAATAAAATACATTTGCTTATAAACAACTGGCCCTTTGAGTAATTAAGAGACAGACTATAATTTATAACTTGTCTTATGCTTCAGATGCTATGCTAGGAAGAGAGTGGAATAGAATATGCCTGACCTCTACTTTTATTATTTGGGCATTGTGGCAGTGAAATTTTCAATTATGTTTCCTTTTCCCCCCAAAAGAAACAAAAAAAGTTTTGTTGGTTCTGAACAAATAAACCAGATCTTGCCATGGACACTGCAAATGTAATCCATCAGTTTTACTTTTATCAGTTCTTGCTTGAATTACACACAATTCCTAGTATCCTTCTAAAATTAATTGCTGGGAGGCCACCGCAAAGAATAACAGAATTTGATTTGTTGGGTCTCCTGTAATCCAGTTGCTACTTCTGGCAAATACTATGCTGTTGAACTACCTGCATTCAAAATTAAAGGATCCTAGATAACTATCTGAACAGGTCCATAATTGGAAAATATTATTCTAAACTTTGGAAATCAGTTAGCCATTGAAATAATTGCTGGTTTCTTTATTTAACAGGTGGCGGAGGCATCAGCTGTGTACTTCAAGATGGTGAAATCTTTGAGAAGGCTGGTGTCAATGTTTCAGTTGTTTTTGGACATCTTTCTGAAGAAGCAGCTCAGCAGATGAGAAGCAGGGGGAAAACTCTGAAGACCAAAAGTGGTAAGGTTTCATACATGAAATCTGCTAAATAATGTAACAACTTTTGTTGGGTTAAACAAAAAGTGAATCTAATCCATCATCCAGCTTCCCATAGGGGCTAGGCACAAGTCCACTATACAAGTGTTCTTCAGATATAAATAGTTCTTTGCATACTAATATCAAAGTCAACCTCACTGAGCTCAGTGTGATTTCTTCCAGTTAATGAGGACCATAGCAAAATCTTGACACAAAAATACGAAGTTTCCTCAGATCTTTTCCAGACTCAATGTATTCTGAACAGCGAGACATACTAACTTGTTTCTTGCAAAATCTTAAATAGCCATTATGTCTTTTAAAGTTTGCAGATCCAGAGGTGCTTCTGGAATGCAAAATGTAGAGTCGAAAGGACATTTAGAAAGCTTAATGTTGTTTTGTTTTTCAGTTGTTTTATTATGCATAATAGTTGTTATTATTACATTTACATGCTGCTTGATTCACAGTAGCTCTGGACTTACGTTTTCACTGTTGACGAAGACATTCTTTCTTCATTGCTTTTTAGGAAAATTACCCTTTTGTGCTATGGGAGTGAGTTCTGTCATTCATCCAAAGAATCCTTACATTCCCACTATACACTTCAATTACAGATACTTTGAAATTGAAGATGGAGATGGTAAGTGCTATATCTTGATCCAGAATTATATAAAACTATTCTTTTCTGTGTTCTGTGTCATTGCATGCATGCTCAGGGAGAGCTGAGCTTGCAGCTTGATACTGCTGTTATCATTTTAGATGACAGAGTCTGAGAGACTCCTGACATGTTGGTAATAGTAGAGACAGACAAGAGAGGCTTTATGATTCAACCGTAAAAAAGAGGGGTCCCTGCGAATTTTACTCTACTTATAGTCATTGGCGACTTTAGGGGGTAGTGCTCATCTCTGTTTCAAGGGCCATTGGGCCAACGCTGTCCAAAGACATTACCACAGCCATTAGTGCCAAATTTACATGCTCGCAAATTCCAGAAAGGCTAGTCCTATTGAAAAAAAAATAAGTACTGTGTTTCCCCAAAAATAAGACCCTGTCTTATATTTTTTTGAACTCTGAAATAAGCGCTTGGCCTTATTGCCATGCGCTCAAAAGTCCAATTGGGCTTATTATCAGGGGATGTATTATTTGTGGGGAAACAGGATAGTTGTTGAGCACAAGATTTTACAACTTAGGTCTTATTTTATGAAGAGACTTTTTTTGTAGAGCAATAAATTGTGTGTCCAAGAAACAGAACTAGCAACTTGCTTTTTATATGCATGCTGTACTTGTTTGCCTTTGTATGACATTAAACATTAGGTAATATAATATATTAAGTAACTATGCATGTAATGAGTCTCTTAAATTAAGTCCTTAAGATAACAGTAGCTGTTTTTCTGCATTATAGATGAGTTGTAACTAAATGGACATGATGATTCTTATATTACAAGAATATCTACAAAAAAAATTAGAAAAAGAAATGATGGTCTTTTTCTGTTCTCTTAGGTACTAAACAATGGTGGTTTGGTGGTGGAACAGACCTTACACCAACTTACTTGAATGAAGAAGATGCTATTCATTTTCATAAAACTCTGAAGGACGCCTGTGATCAGCACAATCCTGAGCTATATCCCAAGTTCAAGAAATGGTATGTAGGAATTTCATATCAGATTTTTTTTCTGAATGGTTGCTGTCATTCTTGGAACTGATGAAACTAAATGTATATTTAGCTCTCGAAATTAATAGTCCTCTCTCCTTTCTATCCATAAAAGGTATTTCTGTTTTTAAAACAGTTTTAGAAAACATTGCAATATTTTCTGTTTAGTAATATAATATGTTTACTTTTGAAAGAAAGCAGTCCCACTAGGTTGTTTTCTCGTATTCTGACTCAGTCTTTCAGACTTCTGTGTCTATGTTACCCTTTTAACCAGAACTCTTGGGGTTGACAGGTGTGATGAATATTTTTTCATCAAGCATCGTGGAGAACGGCGAGGAATAGGAGGCATCTTCTTTGATGACTTGGACTCGCCTTCAAAAGAAGAAGTTTTTCAGTTTGTGCAGAGTTGCACCAAAGCTATTGTGCCTTGTTACGTTCCCATCGTGAAGAAACACTCACAGGACAAATTCTCACCAAAAGAAAAATTATGGCAGCAGATCCGTAGGGGGAGGTGAGTAAGAGAGGCTTTTTGAGTATCAGGATAGATGATTGGTACATCCTTTGGGACCACTAATCCAAATGTTTTGGCTCTTTCTTTAGCCCATGTTTTCCTGGCTTAGTGTCTTGAAATTTGTTGAACTTTAACATCCAGATTTTCTATTACTATGGCTTTTGGAAGACTCAGTTCTAATAACTGTGACACACACGTCTCCCATCTTTCATTTCCAATGCTAAATATTTTAGAACACTTTGAAATTAAGCACTAACACATTAATATGATTTTGGAAAAAGTTTGAAAACTTTGAATGCTGTCAAATTATGTGTTGTTGGCCAAATTATGTGTTGTTGTATGTCATGCCACATAACAGCATATTTTAAGATTTCTGCTGTTTCCAAACAGCTTTATTTCATTTGAGTGTTGGACCTGTTCAGTAATTCCAAATTTAAGGTTTTATGATATGAAAATCGTTGATGTTACCAATTTTATTTAGATGGAGTAGAATTCTATTTTTCTGGATTAGGCTTTTTTTTTTAAAAAAAGGGATCTTTTCTATCTTATGATAAACCATGTGGTATCTAACTTCTGTGGCCCCACCTCCACCCACTGGCATTTCTTATGGCTGGTCTGAAAGATAAGAATGAGGTTTTTGAAATGAAGTAACTGTCACCCATATTTCATTTTATGAAACAGATGCTGTATTATGTCATACTTAAGTCTTTATATGGCTAACTATAGAAATAACAATAAAACAGAAACTAATTTTGTAGAAAACTTCATAGGTCAAAATTTTACAAATAAAATGCAGTATCTTACTATCTTTATTTCTACCATCAGTTCTTTATCTTCTTCCCAAATTTTAAGTTGCTGATTCTGATCTTTATGAGACACCAATTTTTGCCATATATGAAGACGTCAGTTGTGATTTCAATATCCTCTTCACTGTCCCTTTGATTTCTAGTTTTTTTAAAATAATAATTCTGATTTATTTTTATGCTTATTAATATTTTATCCAGTCTTTCCACCAAATATATTTTCTCCATATGATTAAGTGCTCATCATATTTTTTATGATGATAAAAAATTATTTTATAATTTTGTTGTAAGCTTTAGAAAAATATGCAGTTGGGTGAAAGGACCAATAAGTATTATAGAAAATTGTGTTACAGTTCAAACATCTTATTAAATAATAGAGTTAATATTTGTTCCAGTGAAGAAGACAAATGAAGATTTTTTTAAAAAAAGGGGGAAATATGAGCAATAAGTTAATAAGGACTTTCTACAGAAGAGACAAGATCATATTCCCCTCATCTCCTTATCCTCTTTCCAGAATTGTGTAAATGGCAAAAGATGGGTAATTTACTTTGTAAGAGTATAATATGTTCCCCATACTTTCAAAAAGGTGCTGTTTGAGCCATTATTGTATACAGATGCTACTATAAGTTTCAGCAATGCTTCTGTTTGTTATCCAAGGATCTGAATGGGAAAAAATATATATAATTTCTAAAACTATTCTTTATGGTGACAGTTCATTAATATGCGTTTCATGAGTCTGTGCAGCCCCAGAAACCTGAACTATTGAGCATTCAACTCATTAGCTCAAGACTTTCTATGTGTGTTTTAATAGCTGTCTCTGAAGACTACCCTGAAATTAGGTAAATAATGCTTTGTGAAATGTTGAAAGCCAGAGAAAAAGCTAGGCAGGATCAGTAATTAAATTGCAATGCACCATATTGCCTTTGCCTTTCTCAGTGGTTAGCAAAATCAGAAAAAAGAATGCCATTTAAGATACTAGAGCCATGATGGTGAACCTGTACCAGAAGTGGCACGCAGAGCCCTCTCTGTGGGCACATGCACTGTTGCAGCTGCTCTTTTGAGTTTTCTCGCACGCATGCACACCGGCCAGCTGCACTCTTCTGGGTACCGGCTCACACATGTGCATCAGCCAGCTGGCCAGCGTGCGAGTTCATGCTGGAACCCAGAAGAGAGCAGCTGTCCGGTGCACATGCACGTGACGGAACCCGAAAGAAGTGCTGGCCGCTGCGTGCATGCGCACTGGCCAACTGCTCTCTTTCGGGTTCCGGTGTACCCGCACGCACTCCAGTTTCGGCACTCAGTGCTGAAAAAGTTAACCATCACTTTACTAGAGGAATGCCTTTGATGTTGTTTGTTTTCAACAGGTATGTGGAATTCAATCTTGTGTATGATAGAGGCACAAAGTTTGGCCTTGCAACACCAGGGTCAAGAATTGAAAGTATTCTTATGTCTCTGCCACTCACTGCCAGGTAAGATCATAACTCAAATAGCAAAACAGATTTGTGGGGTAGTTTTTATTTATTTATTTATTTATTTATTTATTTAATTAATTAATTAATTAATTAAATTTATATACCGCCCTTCTCCAGCTGGACTCATAATAATAATAATAAAAAGATGGGTTATAATTGCAGTAGGCTTAAAGCCATTCTCTTGATCTGGCCTTCTGGAGGGCCATGCTCTTCTCCCAAGAGGATGGGGATTGAACTGAGTGTCTGTTTGACTGAGGAGAGGGAGTTACTTTTCTTTTTAGACAAGTTTTCATGAAATGTTGTGAGCTCCCTAAAGTCATTATATAAGACAGGCAGCCATATAAGTCTTATAAATAAATAAGTCACTGTGTGGCAAGACCAGAGAGAAAAGGAGGTGAAAGCAACAATGGGAAACAACTAAAATGGGCATTAAATTGGAAAAAAAAAGGGGGAGAGAGAGAGAGAGAGAGAGAGAGAGAGAGACTACCAGGTAGGAGTTTTTGTTTTCAGCATGCCTTATCCAAATTCACTTTTTTCCAGTGACTAATGTAATTACTGGTTCTGAGAGAAGCTGCAATTATTGCTGAGTAACAGAAGGCAATGAAATATGTTGTGGCCAAGTTGGAGAATATTCAAGAAACATAAATAGAAAATAGGACATTCTGGAAATTTCCTATTTCTGTCTTACCTGCATAGCCTGCTTTGCCTTGTCTTTCAAGCTCAGCTGCAGTTTGCTTTAGAAATTGTGTGTTGTTGTTTTAGGGGAAATAACAAAAAGTAAATCCTCTGCAATACAGTTTTTTATTGGGTAAGCTTTACAGCGTTAATGGGTAAATTCACAATAAGGTATGTAGGAAATGAACAGAGTATATATATATTTGCTGACATTGTAAATAGCGCATGTAGAGAAAAGTACTAACAGCTGTTTTGTACACATCCACTTTTCAGATGGGAGTATATGCATTCACCGCCAGAGAATTCCAAGGAAGCAGAAATCCTAGAAGTTTTGCGCCATCCCAAAGACTGGGCACAGTGAACAGAATGCTGAGCATGTTCAGCGATGAGGAAAGGACTTGTTCTGCTGCCCACTCGTAAATCCACCTGTCACTTCATGGCAGCTAATGAATGTTTATCTATTCTCTCACCTCATGCCTTAGGAATAGTATTAGATTGTATCCTCTGTGAATGTTCTCTTAGAACCCACCTATTGCTCCTTCGTAGATTCTTGGTCATTTGTATTAGTATAACTGTAAAGATCTAGTAAGGCAAGAGGACATGCACTGAATAACAGATTGTAGTGAAGTGCTGCAAGTTACTGAGGTGTAGACTGCATCTTTCAGGAACTTAAAACACATTTTCTTACTTTTCACAAAAGAAACAATTGTTGACAGACTCAGTTCAGCCTTCCGTTGCCTGCGGTCTTTCTGACTTCTTGCCAACCAGTTTCCACTAGAATGATTTTTGTAATTTAAACTGAAATGTTAGTCCATTTGACTTGTGAACATCTGTTAAACTGCAAAAAGAATTGTCTGTATTGGCTACTATCAGTTATGGTGGAACAAGTGGATAATTTATCTTAGTAGCACAGTTCTTGACTGCAGATGAAATGCAGCCCTACCTTTTTATCAGGGTCGCAAGCTCCTGGTTTTGCATTTGTACAGCACCTGGCATAGAGTTTTTAATGAAACAAATTGCATTTCTGTAGGTAATTTTGATAAATGTAGGTTCATAAAAGTGTAAGTCCATAATGTTTGAATAGTTGAACACACTGGCATTTAAATTCAGGAAGAATATAAGGTGGTATTGTTCCTCAGGTTACCAATATTTTTCTCATATACTCCTTTGAAATATGTTTCTCAGCAAACATGCTTGGGAGAAGGTAACAGTCCTATACCAAGCTAATAATCAATTATATATAAAGTATCTGCATGTACGTGCACAAACATACAATCTTTGCTGAGACGGTCATAGGGTTGTCTTTCCTTCAGTAAACTATGTACTGGAATAGTCCAAATTAAAGTTTTTAAGAATTAAGTAGAGGGAAGGACAAAAAGAAACAAGCTTCTGAGGAACAGAGATATCTGATGCTTAATTTTGGCCAACCTTTTACATTTTTGTCAACATAGACTTAAGTTCCCAGCTAATCCCATAAATGTTTTTTTTTTAAAACCAAGCCAATAAAATGGGTTTGTAGGAGTACTGGATGGAATTGCAAACTGCTATATATTAACAATGGTTTAGAGAAATGTAAAACTCACATCACAGCTGGAGTAACCAGATTGCTTCTCAGCAAGCCGCCTGGGTTCAGCCTGGTCAGCTTCTAAGGAGATAATGGGCTGCATTAAAATGAGGAAATGAAGATGTTCCTGCTTCTGAAAGATATCTTTGACTCTAAACCACTGTGCTTAAGCTCAAGTTCAACTTTGTGTTTTGAATATTGGCAAAGAATAATAAAAGTGAAAAACAACTATTTCATACTATTTCTTCATTATTTGTGTGCATCTTTAAACTTTCCTCAGTGTTTATTGGTGTAGAAAATAGAAATCTAGGACAACGGTACAGACAAACAAGCATTTCAAGCTGTTGCAGACAATGCTTTATTATGATTAGTAAATTCCCAATTAGTGTGCTAAAGATGTTCCTTACTGTGGGCTCCTTAGTGGTTTTCTTGCAGACATTTCATTACCAAATTAGATACAGTAACATCACTGCTGGGCATCAGTGCGCTGATGATGTTATCTAGTTTGGTAACGAAATGTCCAAAAGGAAACCATCTAGCTCAGAGAGCACCAGGGACCCTCAGTTCAAATGTGAGCTACAAATATTCTCTTTGATCAGATATTCCTTAGTTTGACATGATTTTTCCAGCATCATCTTCCTAAGAGTGCTGTTAAATAAATATGAAGTAACATGGTTACTTTTAAATTTTTAGACCTCTGATTTGCAGCAGCATTTTAAAACATTGTGTTTCACTTTTGAAAAAGAAAAAGATTTTCTCAATTTTTGTTTTTAATTTTGTGTCAAGTTTTGCAAAATTGAAAATGTTTTCTGTACTGTCAGAATATGTTATTGATACGTTATTTTTGATAGTGGGATCTTTATTTTTTCTGTATTGTAAAACCAAAACTGAATAAAAGATTTGGATCTACAAACACATTTGTGTAGCATTTTTTTTCAAGCATTGTAGTGCAAACGTTTCTGATAAAACATTTCAGTTCATGTTGAGAAATTTAACCCTTTATCACTCTAGACTTCAGACCATAAAATGACCATTAAAGAATGACTGATGCCACATAAAAGTTGAGAAAAATTCTAACTATAATATCAGTTTGAGAAGAGAATGAATTATAGGAGGATAGTGTGCTGCCCTTTGTTGGGTGCATTCAATTAGTGGCTGGGCTGAATAATCCCTCCTGTTGGAGATATTTTTGTGTATATTTCTACACCAAACATGGAGCTAGACTCAGTGGCCTAAATGGCTTTTCTAACTTAAGTGATTCTGTAACTAATTCAGTATTATAATCAAAACAAATAAGAGGAAAGTTTAAATGTTAGCTGTTGTGTAAACAAAATCTTGGCTTCAGTTACAGGTCACACCATTAATAAATTCTATTACTTGGGACCAGGGGTGAAATCCACTTACCTTCGCTATCAGTTTGGGAATGGGAGTGTGTGGGAGTGTGCATGTGCTATGCGCTCGCGTGCCTCTTCATATGCGCAGAGGGCAAAAAACCAGGACGTAATGACATCCCAGCAGGTGGGCAGGGCCTCCCACCGCCAGCGCTACGGGTTCAGCAAGCCGGATAGAACTGGGCGGATTTCACCACTGCTTGGGACCAAATATCTGCAAGCATCCATGGTTTTCAGACCTCTCACTCAGAAAGAATTGACAAAACACAAAGAATGGGGAATAAATGGATGTCCAAAAATCAGGTGTTGTGATAACCATTAGGTTTGTACCATTGACCTGAAGATGTTTTTAGAAACTGCACCAGTGGTGGGTTACCCCTGGTCAGACCAGTTCGCAAGAACCGGTAGTAAAACGGGTGGGAGGCTCCACCCACTGACCCAGACATCATCATAGGCAATCTGCGCATGCGCAGAAGAGTGCTCAGGCACATGCACAAGCAAAGCAAAGCAAGTGCACAGGTGCAATGCAAACCGGTAGTAAAGGTAAGTAGAACCCACCCCTGAACTGCACTGTACATGGTATTGGGCTTTACCTGGCATTTAAGGGTAAAATAGATAGTGCTCTGACAATCGAAATCCTATTTACCTTGCCTTGTTCCTATTTCTTTCTTGCCATCCCAGCCAGCCAAAACACTGAGACTGGAGACACGCTTCTATAAAAAATCTGGGTATAATTTTTTATGATACCAGTGAAGCCAGATATTAATTTGGAACTTTTCCCAGAAGTCAAAATCACAACTCATACAAAGAAACCATAGCCTTGGTTTCCTTGTTAAAGGCAGGGAAGGTGGCTCCAAGGTGCTTTTTCAAAAGGAAACTGTACTGTGTTATTTAGTTTTTCATCCAGTTACTGATGAAATGTCTTTGAATATTAGTAGCTCGGGTTGGTAGTTATGCTGTTGGTTTGAGCTTCGAGCCTGGCGATCTGGTTGCAAACATTTCGTCCCCATTCGTGGAGACATCTTCAGTGCACTTTGGATTGTGCTTGTCTTGGGGAGCACTGGCCTTTAAATACCTTTCTGAGTCCTGATCTGATTTTGGCTTGTGTGATTGGCTGTCATAGTCCTTGGTTTTAACTACCATCCACATGTGTGATGTAAATTAGTGCTGCTATTGTTTTGATATCTTCTGATGATGTCATGGTCCAGTCTCTGGTTGATTTGATTGGCTGCGTGTGATGTGGTCCGATTTCTTGTGATCTGTTGATTTATAACTGTGTTTGCAGCGTGGCTGTTCGTTGGTCTTTAAATGCTGCCTTCGGGATTGTGGTTGATGTTGTCTTTTCATTCTAAGTAGTTGGGTCAATGTCAATGTGTCTGTTTATTGATTTATTGGTGGAAAATTCCAGGCTTCCAGGAATTCCCTTTCTCTCCTTGACCTTGCCTGGGTTACAACTGTGGTCCCAGTTAGATCGAATTTTTGCCCTTTTGAGTCTTTGTGGATGGACATGAGGGATAGAGGAGATGTCTCTTGATCCTTCTTCTTCTCCCAATTGTGTGAACTATGTTGGCCAAACAGGTAAAAAAACTATCAACCAGGCTGCACGAATGCTTCCAGGCAATCAAGAGACATGACCCTCTATCCAGTGGCGAAATCCAAATTTTTTTACTACAGGTTCTGTGGGTGTGGCAGGGAAAGGATACTGCAAAAACCCCATTCCCCCCACTCCTGAGGGAAAGATATTGCAAAGTCTCCATTCCCATCCCACTCCTGGGGAAAGGCTACTGCAAAATCCCCGTTCCCTCCCCACTCCTGGGGAAAGGATATTGCAAAGTCTCCATTCCCACCCCACTCTGGGGTCAGCCAGAGGTGGTATTTTCCGGTTCTCCAAACTACTAAAATTTCTGCTACCGGTTCTCCAGAACCTGTTGGATTTCACCCTTGCCTCTATCCCTTGTTTCCCATGTTTTATCCTACAAAATTAAATTCAATTTAGGGGAGTAGGCAGGGATCAGAAACTAATTGTTTCAAGATCGTCCAATAAGCTTCATTGGGAAGGATAAAATTAAAGTCGAAAGTCCCCAGAAGAGTCAAAATAAGTAAGTAATCTGCGATTACTCAGATCTTTTCAGACTTTGGGCTGCTGTGAACTTAACGTGAGATCTTCCCAATTTGGTATGCGTTGCCTTGAGAACGGTAGTCAAGTTTAGACGAGTGCTCCCCACCCCAAATAAATGCTTCGTTTTATCCACGGACAGCCACCCATAATCATGTATCATTTTAAGGGCAAATACAGTATCTCAAGTCTAAGAAGCCCGTTCTTAGACGTCGCCATGGATAACATATAACATTTGGGGCAGGCATGATAAATAAAACCTGCGCAAAAGCATCAGGAATTCAGTCGCGGCGCTTTTCCAAAACCCTCCAACCTATTAAAACGTTGGCTTGAGGACGCCTTGCTAGTGCGAAACCTGCAAAGGACGGGCAGTTTATACGTAGCCCGCTGTACACCAAGAAGCAGAAGGGGGGGGGGGTAGACACGCTCCGTATTAAATCCATTCAATCGAAAGCACCGTGTATTCCTAATGCTTTTTTTTTTTTGCTTACAACTTCGTACCAGCAAATTTCACTTCCCATAACCTCCACCGAGCTGCAGCCGATCTAGCCCGTTCCTCGACAACGGAGGACTTTGAATTCAGTCCGCTGGTTTAATACCCGAGTTTAAAGGCCCACATTTATGGAAATACCTTTCTGAAGTTTTTATGGTCTATTTTTTGTTTCCTCCTCCTCGTTCCTTGAAACGTGGCAGAAGAAAGCTGGTCGGTTGCCTCGGTTTGAAAATCCGCGCTCGCTCACCCGGCGTCGGGTTGCTCAAGGCTCAGCACGTGGGAAGAAACGGACTCTTGCCGGCTGGTTCCCTTTGTGCTGGTTAACCCGCTTTTCTTCTTCTTCTTCTTCTTCTTTTCTTTCTTTTATTCTGCTGATGTAAAAGCAAAAGCAAAGCAAGAGAGTTTTGAAGTTGCAAAGAAAGAATTTCGGAAAGGAGAAATACCAAATAGGCTCATGCTTCATTATTAGTTGTCCTTTTAGCAAGTCTGTTATGTATCACTTTACCAAGTCCGTTTATCGGTTCTCCAGTGGCGCGCCGTGATCGTATAGTGGTTAGTACTCTGCGTTGTGGCCGCAGCAACCTCGGTTCGAATCCGAGTCACGGCAGATCCTTCAATCTTTTCCTCGGCTTTCTAAAATTTAATAAATAGGATAGAACGTATTAAAACTAACTTTTCCGTAATGATTCCTTCTTCGGTGGAACAAAACATAAGTTTTTTATACTATTACATAGGCAGTATAGGGGGATTCAAAATGCACAATTCAGATGCTGTACATTATGAATCTGATACAGAGGGCTATTTGAAATCTCTGAAAAGCCTAAATTATATACTGGAAAGCAAACTGAGTAACGTGAGAAAATGCGAAAAAAATTCTGTTTCTTCTGTTTCAAAGAAACAGAAAATAGTTGGCCCGTACGGGGATCGAACCCGCGACCTTGGCGTTATTAGCACCACGCTCTAACCAACTGAGCTAACCGGCCGGATGTCAAGCAAGGCTGTAAGTTTTCTCTCGTTCAGAAAATCAATTCTAAAATGAGATTGTTTTAAATGTCTTCAGATTATTGTTTATTTAACACACATATTTTTCATTAGGGAAGCAAACGTTTTAATTAAATATGTTCAAGACCTTCTCCAAACTAGAATTCATATAATATTTTCACTTTGACGGAAAACTAAGAGTTTTTAATTCAATCTGTTTTTTGATTAATTATTTGACCATAGCAAGAAGCTGTAAAACAATACACACACACAATTGTCACAATATATTTTCATCCCTGTAACCAAGCTCAATTTAAATGGTCCATTCTTTTTTGGATAGTCTTTGCTGTGAAAGGTAATCCTTTCCCTTCTAGTAATCCAAGTTCATTCTCTGCAAGCAGTATAATTTATTCCGTGGGTCCCACGATTTCTTAGATTTTAAGCAATTGTTCCTGGCCACTGAGTTCAGGTTACAGTCAAACAAGTTATCAACAGCTGAAGTTCTACATATATATAATATTTCTGCAAAGTGAGAGCCACACAAGATGGAGTTTGTAGTATTGTACTTCCTAACGGAGTTATACCCCTTGCAGGGTCGAGCTGAGGACTTTGTGCAATATCTGCATGACAAAATCGCTCAGATTCGGGAAGGCTTGGAC